>CM064511.1:39799904-39867836 GCA_032716605.1 Paralithodes platypus
AAAAAACAAAAAACGGCCCATCACCCCTTACGTCTAATCGCTCATACGATTTTTGATTTAGTGCCCATGTATCAGTTTGTTTGTTTAAGGGGAGATTTCCACTTGAGGGATTTTTTTCTGGACTCCTTTCTCCCTCATGTTTAGCCCCATTGCTTTTTTAATTTTAAGACGTTCGCCCCATTATTTTGACGAATTTAAGAACTTTCGACCCATTGCTGTCAATGTTAAGACCTTTCGTGCCATTTAGGTGTCGGTTTTATCCTGGCGAGCGCGCGATTTTAGCGCCACCCCCTAAAATGGCACGAAGAAAAGGGTCTTAATATTGAACCGAAATGGGGTCGAAAGAAGTTCTTAAAAATCGTCAAAATAAATGGGGCGAACGTCTTAACACTAGAAAAGCAATGGGGCTAAACATGAGGGAGAAAGGAGTCAAGAAAAAAATCCCTCAAGTGGAAATCTCCCCTTAAAGACGGGTCACCTCGGTGAAACAAACTAGTCTCTGTCGTTTGTGTATCTACGTAACTAACCTAACCTATCCTAACCTAACGTATCCTAATCTAACCTAACAACGTAACCAAACCAAACCAAACCTAACCTAAAACACACACACACACACACACACACACACACACACACACACACACACACACACTCACACTAAAAGGAACATCCACCAGCACTCAGGCTCACATATAAACTATTAATGATATCTCCTAAGCCTCTATAATGATATCTCCTAAGCCTCTATAATGATATCTCCTAAGCCTCTATAATGATATCTCCTAAGCCTCTATAATTATATACATAAGCCCTCTATAAAGATAATCTCCTAAGCATATCTAATGATATCTCCTAAGCCTCTATAATGATATCTCCTAAGCCTCTATAAAGTATATCCTAAGCCTCTATAATGATATCTCCCTAATCCTCTATAATGATACTTCCTAAGCCTCTATAATTATATCTCCTAATCTCTAGAATTATATCTCCTCAGCCTCTATAATATTGATTATCTGCCTAAGCATCGATAATGCCTAATCCTAAGCCTCTATAATGATATCTCCTAAGCCTCTATAATGATATCTCCTAAGCCTCTATAATTATATCTCCTAAGCCTCTATAATGATATCTCCTAAGCCTCTATAATTATATCTCCTAAGCCTCTATAATGATATCTCCTAAGGCTCTATAATTATAATCTCCCTAAGCTTCTATAATTATATCTCCTAAGCCTCTATAATTATATCTCCTAAGCCTCTATAATTATATCTCCTAAGCCTCTATAATGATATCTCCTAAGCCTCTATAATGATATCTCCTAAGCCTCTATAATGATATCTCCTAAGCCTCTATAATTATATCTCCTAAGCCTCTATAATGATATCTCCTAAGCCTCTATAATTATATCTCCTAAGCCTCTATAATTATATCTCCTAAGCCTCTATAATTTTCAAGAAGCGTCCAACGTAACTCCGCTGGCCCTTATACTTACTAGGTGATGGTGAATTCCTGAGTCTTTGGAACATATAATAGATGAACCAAATTTCGTTCAGTCGAGATAACAGATCGTGAAGTACCTTAATTTCCACTTGAGGGATTTTTTTCTTGACCCCTTTCTCCCTTATGTTTAGCCCCATTGCTTTTGATAATATAAAACGTTCGCCCCGTTAGTTTGGCGATTTTAAGAACTTTCACCCCATTTTAAGACCTTTCGTGCTTTTCAGGTGTCGATTTTATCCTGGCGAGCGATAGCGAGCCTGTAATTTAAGAGGAAACTGCCTTCGGCCGGGAAATTTTTCTACCGAAAAATGTACAAATTTTTCTTGAAAGGGATCAAGGGGGTGTAATTTTAAGGTTGATGGAGGTCTACTGAACAAACTAAATACCTCCCCTTAATAGCTTCGACTTGCGTTTTCTCTATAATCTAAGCTAAACATTATATATTAAAACAAAATTATATATATAGTGTATATGATTGTAACAAAATGCCTTGTGCTAATATATATTTTTTTTTTCAAGCATGATAAGGGGGATATCAATTTCTTAACTAGAGAAACATGTAGTATGTTCTTATTAACGAAACTGCGTAAACATAAAGGTCAAACCACTCTCCCACCCCCAGCAAACCAGAAGGAATGTACAATCATGAGCGCGAATAACATCTCACCCATTTGAATCCATATCAAACCCCAAACCAAAATGTAGAACTTGTGCTTATCAAAATTCATTGTATTCCCAGAACTTCTACCCTCTGGAATTCACTTCCATGGAGTTGCTTTCCACAAATTGACAACCTACACCAGTTTAAGTCGAATTGTTACGAGCATTTGGCTTTGCCTTGGTTTTTCCTTTCTCTATTTATTATCTAAAAAAAAAAAAAAAAAAAAAAAAAAAGAGACGCTCCACTGTTTTATTATTTCCCAAAAAGCTTCAATATTTGGTGTTAGAAGTTCAGATAATCAAATGGGCGTCACCTTATTAGCGTTTCCGACTGTACTGGGGCCTAAATAGCGCCCACATTTCTACCGCTAAGTGATTTTGCCTGTCCTGCCCACATTAGAAAGTCGCCGAGAACCAACAGAAACCGGGATCTCCATTATGTGTGTGTGTGTGTGTGTGTCCATTATGTGTGTGTATTGGTGGTTATGGGCAAAAAATGGGATGAGGAGAGCCAAGTCTGTCCTTATAAGCCTTTATAAACTTTAATTCTATGGCTGTTTAGTCTCTCTCTCTCTCTATATATATATATACATATATATATATAGGTTATACATACATATTAGATATATATAAGATATATATATATATCATCTATATATATATATATATATATAATATTAATAATCTATATATTTCTATATATATATACATTTATCAGTCTAATATCTATAAATTTGTTTTTATCTACCTTTATATTTGTCTACCTACCTATCCAATAACTCTCTATCCATAATGAAATAATCTACCGATCAATTTATATATCATTATATATATTCATCTATCGGTATATTACCACAATGACTGTCTCGTCATTTTTGCTACCTTCTATTATACCCACATTAAGGGGAGACTGACCGGTTGTTTGGTCTATTAATTCATTTATTCATATATGTTTTGTTAGTTTCCTCCTTAGACCTCCATCAAGCTTAAAAAAACACCCCCTAGACCCCCCTTCAAGATGGATGTGTAATTTTTTTGGTAGAAAAAGGTAACAGGCCAAAAGGCCGCTTCATCTTAAAATTACAGGCTCGGTATCGTTCGCCAGGCAAAATCGACACCTAAATGGCACGAAGGGTCCTAATAATGACAAAGAGGTTGGGTGAAAGATCATAAAATCCCCAAAGTAATGGAACCAACGTCTTAAGGGGAGATCTCCACTTGAGGGATTTTTTTCTTGACCCCTTTCTCCCTCATGTTTAGCCCCATTGCTTTTGATATTATATAACGTTCGCCCTATTAGTTTAGCGATTTTAAGAACTTTCACCCCATAATAAGACCTTTCGTGCCATTCAGGTGTCGATTTTATCCTGGCGAGCCCACCCCCCCCCCCCCCCCCCCCGATAGCAAGCCTGTAATTTAGGAGAAACCGGCTTTCGGCCGGGACATTGTTTTACTGAAAAATGTACAAATTTATCTTAAAAGGGACTCAAGGGGGTATAATTTTTAGCTTGATGGAGGTCTAGGGAACAAAGTAAATACCTCCCCTTAAGATCTCAAAATTAGTGGGGCTAAACATTAGGGAGAAGGAGGTCCAGAAAAACGGTCTGTCTCCCTATTAATTTCCCTTCTCTCCTAAGTCAGCCTTATATATCCAGCTACCATCCCCTGTAAGAGGCTTTCCAGTTGGTGGACAAACTCACACGTTTTGTCAATATATGGTAGTGGAGAGCGAGAGACGACGAGAGAGTGACGACGGGTGAGAGGACTGAGAGAGAGAGAGAGAGGAGAGAGAGGACGAGAGACGATGGAGAGAGAGAGAGAGAGTGAGAGAGAGAGAGAGAGAGAGAGAGAGAGAGGACGAGGAGGAGAGAGTATTGAGGACTGGTGAGGAGAGGGAGGGGGATCGAGAGAGAGAGAGAGAGAGAGAGAGAGAGAGAGAGAGAGAGATGAGTGAGTTACATAAAGTTACATATATACACAGACTAAACAGACCTTGACATTCATACTCTAGGCACCATGGCTTTCATTCTAACATGGGATTTGCTACAAAGTGGAAGGTAAAGACAGCAAAGCAGAAGGCTCTCTCTTCCCACCCACCACTCCCTCCGACCTTGGGTTGGCATGAAATTTAGTTGGGGAACCGAAGCCCCCAGCAGAATGTGAAAAGTTCTACTGGGATATTCATAGTAAAAAACGAAGTTGAGAAATATTGTATCATGCTAACACATGACCTTAAAAAAAAATATATATATATATATTTTTTTTTTTCTCACCTACATTACTCCAACCTCCTCGAAATAGATGTCTATGAATGTGTTTATTGTATTACATTATACAGCTTGTTCTGGCAATTTGTTCCACTCGTTGACCAGACTGTAGGTGAAGAAGTGTTCTGTGACATCGATATTCGGCCTCAATTATATTAATTGCATTCAATTTCCCCGAGAGAGAGAGATTGTGAGATTGAGAAAGAAATTGTGAGATTGAGAAAAAGATTGTGAGATTGAGAAAGAGATTGTGAGATTGAGAAAGAGATTGTGAGATTAAGAGAGAGAGAAAGAGACCATAGAAAAACATTCAAACCGGGAGGAAAACAAATCCACAAACCCAAAGATTCGTTACAAAATAATATAGCCTAAAAGCGTCTATCTTCACCTGTGCTCCACCTGTAATTACCACCCAGACCCACCTGTTATTAACGCTGTAATAATTGTACGGCAGGTGGGTAGGCAAGTGGGGTACGTACAGTCGCGCGAATAAGTGATGTCTCGGCACCATGTATGTTTGGATCAATAATTGGTATCAGCAATATTTAAGCTTCATTTTGTTCACATCGAGTTAAATATACCAAAATGTTCCTACACTTACCCGCCCTATTCAACATCTGACCAACATTAATACAGCACAGAGCGAGCCAAACGTAATGACAGCTGGGACATGACTTATTAGCGCGACCGTACATTCAGCATAGGGGCATTCATTACTGGGTATTTACTTCGGAAGGTGGAAGGAATGTTCGGTTTTATTCATATGTGTGAGTTAAATGGTTTGCTCTCTCTCTCTCTCTCTCTCTCTCTCTCTCTCTCTCTCTCTCTCTCTCTCTCTCTCTGTCTCTGTCTCTGTCTCTCTCTGTCTCTCTCTCTCTCTCTCTCTCTCTCTCTCTCTCTCTCTCTCTCTCTCTCTCTCTCTCTCACTGTTTCTCTCTCTCTCTCTCTCTTAATTGTATCATATTTTTTTTAATGTGTATTACAATGACATGAGTTTGAGTGAATGTGTGTGTGTGTGTGTGTGTGTGTGTGTGTGTGTGTGAATGCCTGTGTGTGTGTGTGTGAATGCCTCTGTGTGTGTGTGTGTGTGTGTGTGTGTGTGTGTGTGTGTGTGTTTGTGTACATAGGGTGTGTGTGAATGTGGTTTGTGAGAGCAGTTGTATATGGAAGTATATGCCTGTGTGGGTTTAATAAATACCCATTGTAAAACCACCCTCGTTCTCATTACCTACCATAATTATTTGTTCTCAGGGGCTGTGTAGGGCATGTTTTTTTTGGACCTTTGGTATATTTTAAACTTGCCCATATCCTGTCTGGTTTCCTTGTTCTTCCCAAAATATGGCTTTCCTCTTCCTCTAACATTACCTTTGTCTCTTCACCAACATCCTTTCCGTTGGTACTCTTATACTTTTCTTGGCCACCTTCCTTCCGAAGCTTCGAACTGTTTTGTTGTTATGCTTCACGGCTGGAAGTGAACAATAAACCGACAATTGCGTAATGCATAAGGGCGCGGAATTTCGATGTGAGTATCCTAGGTTCGAGTCCTTGGAGTGCCACATGTATTTGTTGATTTCATTGATTGAGTTTAGAGGTGAAGTTGGTTGGTGGAAAAACATAATAATATGTATTATTATTATTATTATTATTATTATTATTAGTAGTAGTAGTAGTAGTAGTAGTATTACGCGCGCGCGCGCGCACACACACACACACACACACACACACACACACACACACACAATCAATGGTACAAGGCGAGATGGGTATCATATGGTTCACCTAAGCTGATGGCTACCTAAGCCTTCGGGCGAGACGGTACCGTCTATAGTGAGAATGGTACCAAACAGATCCACCCTAAGCCTTCGTTTCCGATGTCGCCAATTGGCTAAATACAGACTACACACACATCCACAGCCATTCCAACAGTACATAAAACACTTAACATGCATTTCACGCAATACATTCCCAGTTAAGGAGGCGCGATAATAATGAGCTTAGCTCGCATTGCGTGGATTCCCCTTGACGAACAAGTAACTGAGTAACACACACACACACACATCTCTTACATTTTTCAATAATCCCCAAGTTCAACTCATAATTCACTCTCCACCATTCCACCTCCCTTCCCCCCCCCCCTCTCTCTCTCTCTCTCCCTACCATTAACCTACCAAATAACTCTTACCTCCATCTCTTCCAATGACACTGGTGGTATATCTCAGTCTCTCCAACCCTTCTAACCCCCCCCCCCCCACTAACTACCATTTGGGGATAATTTGCATGTTTTAGATCTATTGTTACTCGGGTCATCATTATACATCCGGTTGTAATAGGTATGGATGTGGTTTAGCGAGTTACTGTACCGGGTATCGTTGGCATGTGTGATTATTGTGGTGATATATTTCTTGGTGTTGTTATTATGTTCTACATTATACACTGAAACATATTTAGCCTATGTGGATAATATCAGGCTTTAACAGATTATTCTGACCATCATTAGACGATTATATTCACTTTTGGAAGGCTCTTTAGCAGTTGAACTGGTAAAACGCGCCATGGTCCTCTTTTTGTCACTCAACCGTACAGATATTACGATTGTGTGTGTGTGTGTGTGTGTCGTAAAGATAGCGAAATGTTTAGTCTAACTCATCAGTGTCGACGATTTGTACATTCTTATTCAACCTATGAACCACGGCAAGTAAAAAAAAGACATCTTCATGGTAATACGGGTAATATATATAATATATATATATATATATATATATATATATATATATATATATATACCGGTATATATATATATATATATATATAACCAAATAAATACGCCATCCCCCCTTAAGGCAAAGATAAGAGGGTAGGGAAGGAGCCGACTAAGAGAGCTTATATAAGTAATAGGATGGGACCGGAAGAGAGCAGCAGTTACTTGTTACCTGTGATTCACCAACCGTTCCCCCGAGCCCATAGGTAGTGGCGGCATGATGTGTTGTGTGTTAGTGGGGAGGCAGTTGGTTATTCGAGTCCTCCTCCTCCCTCATGTTTAGCCCTATTAGTTATGAGATTTCAAGACATTCGCCCCATTAGTTTGGCGATTTTTAGACCTTTTGCCCCATTTCTTTGCCAGTATTAAGACCTTTCGTGCCATTTAGGGGTCGATTTTTTTTCCTGACAAGCGTTAGCCAGCCTGTATTTGAAGAGGAATCGGCTTTCGGCCTTGACATTTTTCTACCGAAAAATTAAAAATGTATATCAAATGTATGTGTCTTGTGGGTATTTTTTTATATAAAGTTTGATAGAGGTTTAGAGAGCAAACTAAACCCCTTCCTTAAACCATTGAGCCGAACCAGTAAATTATGCTACACAATACCGTCTGAGCTCCCTTAAGGGGAGATGGGTCGTTTTTCTAGACCCCCTCCTCCCTCATGTACTGTGTTAGTTTTCAGATTTTAAGATGTTTGCCCCATTAGTTTGTCGATGTTAAGACCTTTCGTGCTATTTAGGTGTCGATTCTTTTCCTGGCGAACGAAAGTGAGCCTGTAATTTTTGGAAGAAAAATGTACACATTAATCTAGAATGGGGATCTAATGGATTTTTTTTAAAAGTTTGATTGAGGTCTAGGGAGGAAACTAAAACAAAATAAAAATCAAATAAATAAATGGATAAATCAACCAAAAAGTGAATCCTCTCCCCTTAACCCCTTCACCACCAGTACGTAATTGTCAACATATTCTGGCTACCATTAGACGATTTTCCTTCATTTCTAATCTACCTTTGCAACTCAAATGGGTAAAGACGATCTCAATAAACCCTCTCAGTAACATAAGTCCTGCTTCTACTGCAAAATTGATCGCACATATAACAATGCACCATCGTCATGTTCAAGGAATTAGTCAACATATTATTAGATAGGTTTTTACCTCAGTCGCGAGATAATGCAGCGTGCAATAATGGAGTGATAGCGCTTTTGATTCGAGGGGTCCTGGCCGTTTAAAAGAAGATAATGCAGCGTGCAATAATGGAGTGATAGCGCTTTTGATTCGAGGGGTGCTGGCCGTTTAAAAGAAGATAATGCAGCGTGCAATAATGGAGTGATAGCGCTTTTGATTCGAGGGGTCCTGGGCGTTTGAAAGAAGATAATGCAGCGTGCAATAATGGAGTGATATAGCTTTTGATTCGAGGGGTCCTGGCCGTTTAAAAGAAGAAGTCTGGAACAGGTGGAGACTAAGAATGCGATGCAAAGGATAGAACTAGTATGCTAAAGTAACACATTATGAGACTATCAAAGTAAAACAGAAACAGTGTTTTTTATTGTGTGTGTGAAAAGTAACGAGTTTCTTAGTTTCCCTTTTACAATCCTGACAGTATGAGGTAGAAAATAGTTAGTTAGTTAGTTAGTTAAAATAGGACTTCAGAGGCTATCAACCCTACAGGATTATTAAGCCAGCACACTGTAAGTCAAGAATAACGACAGGACTGGAGCCCCTTTTCGAGAACTCCAGTCCCTTGTTGAAAATAGAGAGGAGTGTTTGTTGATAAAGAGCATTTTTACTGATACTCCCTCGCGAAAATGGGAAAAGCACTGAGCGCTGCAAAACAATTCCCCACCCCTACTGTTACTGCGTCTCAACCCCCCAGTGGTAGAAATGGACACAGTTTTCCTACTTTCCACTCGCGACAGTATTATTGTAGGCTGTTAACACTATCTGGTGCAACGTCTTGGGGGTTATTATGGTATTGTGTTTAATTATTATCCAGGGTTTTATTTGTTTTAGCCATTTTTTAACAATGTGTTTTTAGTTAACCCCCAAGACTTAGAAACACGCCTCTCCATACCCCCTTCAAACACGCCTCTCCATACCCCCTTCAAACACGCCTCTCCATACCCCCTTCAAACTAAAAAACGTCCCCCAGATCCCCTTCAAGCTAAATATGTACATTTTTCGGTAGAAAAATGTCCCGGCCAAAGGCCAGTTTCTCCCAAATTGCAGGCTCGCTATCGCTCGCCCAGGAATAATCGACACCTTATTGGGTTGAAGCATCTTATAATCGCCAAACTAATGAGGTGAAACGTCTTAAAATCTCCAAACTAATGGAGTAAAGCAGGGAGGATCAAAATAGACCCGCCCTGCACCTAATACGAGAGACATTTTACCTTCTGTTTAACCCCTTCTCTACGGGTGACGTCCTGTTCATCATAGTATGGCTACTAATAGACGATTGTATTCAGTTTATAAAGGGCCTCCAGCAATTAACAGACTTCGAACTATCTCACTTAACCATTTGACTACCACAGATCCTTCTTGAACAGCACACAATCGTCTAACAATAGCTAGAAGAACACTCAAAAGACGTCGCCGGTAAAGAAGGGGTTAATCACTATTGTTAATTATACAGAGATAGATTAATGCTTCACAGTTCTTATTATATCCTGGAAAGTGAGATAAAAGACAAAATGATGCAACTTCATGTGTATTTTCCTACATTTTCCCTCCTATGCATTCCAATCTGACAACGGAATAGTCCCAGATTGGCACCTGTACTGTATCATACCTGCAGCACCTGTTTCATCGGTGTCATGCCACTTCTACCTGTGTCATATTCATCTACGCTACTTCTACCTGTGTCATATTCATCTACGCTACTTCTACCTGTGTCATATTCATCTACGCTACTTCTACCTGTGTCATATTTACTGTACCTACCATATATTGTCCCACACACAACTAATCTACAAAACACCACCCTTACCCCACACCACACTCAGGCCTACCATAAACCACACCTTCCCGGTACCACACTCACAACCACTGTCTACCATACCTATTTTATCCACCACAACAATCATCATCATCGACCCCACCAAACTGTATCACATTATGCACCTATCTTTAATACACATCACCCCCACCTTCCATATACCACAACAGCACAACCCCACTTACCTACCAACCACACTTAGGCCTCCCATAAACCACAGGCACACCTATCTTCCTTCCTCACCCATTTAATCCACCACAACAGCCATCATCATCATCAACCCCACCACCACCTCACTATGACCCCGTGGGAATTCTCGTTTAGATTTTCCCACCATCACCTTTAATTAATTACGCCTGACCGGATTTAAGAGCCCGGATGTGTTTCACCAAAGTATGGACGAATTCATACCCTCGTGCTTTAATTTTACCACAACGACCACGGTAACTTCTCTTAAGGGGAGATCTCCACTTGAGGGATTTTTTTCTTGGCCCCTTTCTCCCTCATGTTTAGCCCCATTGTTTTTGAGATTTTAAGACGTTCGCCCCATTATTTTGACGATTTTAAGAACCTTCGACCCATTTCTGTCAATTTTAAGACCTTTCGTGCCATTTAGGTGTCGATTTTATCCTGGCGAGCGATAGCGAGCCTGTAATTTAAGAGAAACCGGCTTTCAGCCGGGACATTTTTCTACCGAAAAATGTACACATTTATCTTGAAAGGGGATCAAAGGGGCGTAATCTTAAGCTTGATGGATATCTAGAGACCAAACTAAAAACCTCCCCTTAACCCTGTCAAGACCATGCCGCGTTTGGACGGTTTCTTCTGGCTATCATGAGACGATGTTATACAGCTTAGGAAGGATCTGAAGGAATGATAAGGGTAAACACCATCTCAATTCACCCTCTGACTTCCATACACCCTTCCTAATCTCAATACAATCGTCTAATACTAGCCAGAAACCGGAAACGAAATGCGTTATCGTAACTTCTATGTGTGGGTGAGGTTAGGTTATTCATTGGTAGAGTTTATTTGTGTGAAGTTAGGTTATTCATTGGTAGAGTTTAAAGTTAGAACCCCTTTGTGAATTCGGGCCTAGTGTTCCGGATTTTCAACCAAGTTACCACATTCAGAGAGTCCTATCATAACTTATCAGAGCCTCATATTTTTGTTTCTATAAGCAGATAAATATAAGTAAAATAAGTAAAATATAAGATAAATATAAGCAGTCGTAATTTAGCATATCCAGTTACGGCGTACCACATCCTAAATTCTAACTATACAATCGTGCTCTTATTATTTAATAATTGAATTGGTGAATGAAACGTTAAGGGGAGATTGCCACTTGAGGGATTTTTTGCTTTACCCCTTTCTCCCTCATGTTTAGCCCCATTGCTTTTGAGATTTTAAGACGTTCGCCCCATTAGTTTGGCGATTTTAAGAACTTTCACCCCATTTATGTCACATTTAAGACCTTTCGTCCCATTTAGGTGTCGGTTTTTTCCTGGCGAGCGATAGCGAGCCTGTAATTTAAGAGGAACCGGCCTTTGGCCGGGAAATTTGTCTACCGAAAAATGTACAAATTTATCTTGAAAGGGGGTCATGGGGGTGTAATTTCAAGCTTGATGGAAGTCTAGGAAACACACTAAAAACCTCCCCTTAAAGTACTCAACTACCTGTGGGTCTTCTTTTCAAATTAACACATCTGTATGATATATTGCCCACCACTAGGCCAAGTACTTGGGTTCTTTCATACATTGTATATATATATATATATATATATATATATATATATATATATATATATATATATATATATATATATATTAATTAATTAATTATTGTCTTCAACTGCAATCAACCTTATTTGCATTTATAGTAGATGCACTTGTATACTCAAGGTGAGAACCCCCCCCCCCCATACTTTAAGGGGAGGTTTTTAGTGTTTCCTAGACTTCCATCAAGCTTGAAATTACACCCCCATGACCCCCTTTCAAGATAAATTTGTACATTTTTCGGTAGAAAAATATTCCGGCCAAAGGCCGGTTCCTCTTAAATTACAGGCTCGCTATCGCTCGCCAGGAAAAACCGACACCTAAATGGGACGAAAGGTCTTAAATGTGACATAAATGGGGTGAAAGTTCTTAAAATCGCCAAACTAATTGGGAGAACGTCTTAAAATCTCAAAAGCAATGGGGCTAAACATGAGGGGGAAAGGTGTAAAGAAAAAAATCCCTCAAGTGGAAATCTCCCCTTAATGTAGTAATACTTGTCAATATGTACACGTCAATATGTTGTATGACTCTGATATTCCTCTGAGCATGGAGGGGATCTGAACCCATCACCCCGGGTCACTAGAGGCCTAACCCACATCCGGTTGGCTATACTGGAACATCCTTAGTTGGTCACGAGTATCAACATTGCCTAGGGGGAATAGTAACACTCGTTTGGTTGGTTACCATGTTCAGGTAAAAGTCAACTACGTTTAATTCGCAGGGGTCTCATAAATTGTAGCTTTGCAATATATATATATGTAATGTGTGTGTGTGTGTGTGTGTGTGTGTGTGTGTGTGTGTGTGTGTGTGTGTGTGTGTGTGTGTGTGTGTGTGTGTGTGTGTGAATATGTACGGTATGTGTGTATTTTTTCAGATTGCTCTAGGAAACAGTACCGCCTATATATACTGTATATATATATATATATATATTTATGTATCCCTTTCTTAAATGTTGCAAATTGATTATATATAGTTACTTCTAAGCTTCTAATGAGCCTATTAATTGTATATAGTTTTTTTATGGCAACGTTTTGATAAAAAAAAATTACTTGGTATCGGTAGTTAGACTGGAGTTCGATTATTATAGGTAGCAGCATTATTATAGGTAGCAGCATTATTATAGGTAGCAGCATTATTATAGGTAGCAGCATTATTATAGGTAGCAGCATTATTATAGGTAGCAGCATTATTATAAGTAGCAGCATTATTATAGGTAGCAGCATTATTATAGGTAGCAGCATTATTATAGGTAGCAGCATTATTATAGGTAGCAGCATTATTATAGGTAGCAGCATTATTATAGGTAGCAGCATTATTATAGGTAGCAGCATTATTATAGGTAGCAGCATTATTATAGGTAGCAGCATTATTATAGGTAGCAGCATTATTATAGGTAGCAGCATTATTATAGGTAGCAGCATTATTATAGGTAGCAGCATTATTATAGGTAGCAGCATTATTATAGGTAGCAGCATTATTATAGGCAGCAGCATTATTATAGGTAGCAGCATTATTATAGGTAGCAGCATTATTATAGGTAGCAGCATTATTATAGGTAGCAGCATTATTATAGGTAGCAGCATTATTATAGTAGCAGCATTATTATAGGTAGCAGCATTATTATAGGTAGCAGCATTATTATAGGTAGCAGCATTATTATAGGTAGCAGCATTATTATAGGTAGCAGCATTATTATAAGTAGCAGCATTATTATAGGTAGCAGCATTATTATAGGTAGCAGCATTATTATAGGTAGCAGCATTATTATAGGTAGCAGCATTATTATAGGTAGCAGCATTATTATTAGGAGGAGCAATATTATAAGTAGCAGCATTATTTTAGGTAGCAGCATTATTATAGGTAGCAGCATTATTATAAGTAGCAGCATTATTATAGGTAGCAGCATTATTATAAGTAGCAGCATTATTATAGGTAGCAGCATTATTATAGGTAGCAGCATTATTATAGGTAGCAGCATTATTATAGGTAGCAGCATTATTATAGGTAGCAGCATTATTATAGGTAGCAGCATTATTATAGGTAGCAGCATTATTATAGGTAGCAGCATTATTATAAGTAGCAGCATTATTATAGGTAGCAGCATTATTATAGGCAGCAGCATTATTATAAGTAGCAGCATTATTATAGGTAGCAGCATTATTATAGGTAGCAGCATTATTATAAGTAGCAGCATTATTATAGGTAGCAGCATTATTATAGGTAGCAGCATTATTATAGGCAGCAGCATTATTATAGGCAGCAGCATTATTATAGGTAGCAGCATTATTATAGGTAGCAGCATTATTATAAGTAGCAGCATTATTATAGGTAGCAGCATTATTATAGGTAGCAGCATTATTATAAGTAGCAGCATTATTATAGGTAGCAGCATTATTATAGGTAGCAGCATTATTATTATACTAGTATATTTCCGAAGATACCAGATCAAGTTTGCGGGAAAAGGAACTGGTAATGACTGTTTACTCTGGGGTTTGAACGGTAAGTCCGGAGTTTTGTAGTCAAACGTGTTGAACACACTTGGTTTAGTTAGCTTGGGTTGGGTTAAGTTAAGAAGTTAGATTAAGTTAGATCGACTTGGCTCAGGTCAAAAGAGTTAAGGTATAAAACAAACTGAATTTTGGCGTGATCAATGACGCCCAAGTGAAATATTAATGACGCCCAAGTGAAATATTAATCGTAAATAATATAAGAAAATGATGTTGCACAAACAAGTTCCCAGTTGCCCAATTCATAGGTGCCTTTTCATATTCATGGCAGAGCAAAAGCATAAGAGAAGCTTAGGGGGAGGTTTTTAGTGTGTTTCTCAGACTTCCATCAAGCTTGAAATTACACCCCCTTGACTCCCTTTCAAGATAAATTTGTACATTTTTCGGTAGAAAAATTTCCCGGCTGAAAGCCGGTTCCTCTTAAATTACAGGCTCGCTATCGCTCGCCAGGATAAAATCGACACCTAAATGGCACGAAAGGTCTTAAAATTGACAGAAAGGGGTTGAAAGTCCTTAAAATCGTCAAAATAATGGGGCAAACGGCTTAAAATTAGAAAAACAATGGGGCTAAGCATGAGGGAGAAAGGGGTCAAGGAAAAAAAAATCCCTCAAGTGGATACCTCCCCTTATTTAAGCACATTCCCGCTACTTGGACATTCGTAGTTGTCAACGAACAACACAATATGTAAAGTACCGTATATAATAAACGAAATAAGTCAGTAGACATCTACAGACAACTTTGTGTTTTAGCACCCTCCATTTGGGCATCCTTTTTCCAGAAACCATTGGGACACCACCGCTAAAATAAGGGACAGACGAAACAAATATCTTGGCATTAAAAGAAGGACACTCTATTCGACAAGAAAAAGAGAATTCGGGTTTTAGCGGTCATAAAATAATCCAATCTCACCATTTTCTTCACAAATGTGGAATACCGCGACTTTCATTAGGCCTATATTGATTTGCGTTCTTACACACACACACACACTTACACACACACACACACTTACACACACACACACACACACACACACACACACACACACACACACACACACACACACACACACACAGGTATAATAACGGCACGGATGACAAGGGAACGGAAACTGTTATAGGCCAAAGACGGAGAAGAGAGTGGGGGTATTGAGGAGCAGTGAGGTGGAAGGGCGAGAGAGAGAGAGAGAGAGGCCGAAAGAGAAGCTTTAGAGAGATAAAGGGAGACAGGACTTGAGATATGATGATCTGGGAACAATGGGAAGAAGAGAGAGGAAGGGAGGAAGGGTAGTTTTTTTATTATGATTTTTTTTCTTCTATATTCCAACTACTCCCTCTCGGGCATAAGCTCAGAGCTTGTACATTTAACCAGGATCCAGAGAATATATTCAATCGTACATTCAATGGTGAAGCCTGTGAGCTCCCGTTCCAGTCTAGGGGGTGAGACATGTGAAGCACTTTGAGATACAACCAGCCCCCGCTATCTTGCCTTCACAAGATGCACGGGGCCCAGTTGCCCACCCATGACTCGAAGCAGCCCCATCTCTGGAGCTGCCTCGCCCTAGTGCTTCACTGTCTCATCCCCTAGACTCGGACCCTCACTTTCAGAACGCCAAATATTGAACAATTAACTCGCTAGGGAAGAGGAAGAGGGAGGGTAAAGAAGAGAGTAAATGAAGGAGAAGGGTAGGGCGGAGGAAAACAGAGGAAGGGAAAATAGAAAGGGAGGAAGGGAAGGAAAGGGTAGGGCGGAGGAAAACAGAGGAAGGGAAGGGGAGGAAGGGTGGAAGAAGAGGGAGGAAGGGAAGGATAGGGTGGAGGAGGAAAGAAGAAGGGAGGGGTAGGGTGGAGGGAGAGGGAGGAAGGGAAGGGGAGGAAGGGTGGAGGTAGGGAAGGATAGGAAGGGTGGAGGTAGGGAAGGATAGGGTGGAGGAGGAAAGAGGAAGGGAGGGGTAGGGTGGAGGGAGAGGGAGGGGGAGGAAGAGGAAGGATAGGCCAAGGATAACAGAGGAAGAGTAGTTAATTCACAAACCATTTTCTCTGGATTTTTTTCGATTAATTTTTGTTTTGTTTTAACAGGGAATACGTTTCGTGGGTCTTTTCAATACGTTTTCCGAACCTGACTGACTATATAGATTTAGGTTGTGGATCTATGATAATCAAGTTTATATGTTAATAGGTACCAAATTCAAATGGGTGGAAAATATCAGTGGTGGAAAGTGTATGGTAAGATTTATATCCATTGTAGTATCTCTAAATTCTACATTTTGTTTAAGGGAGGTCACCGTTTTTTTTTTTTTATATTTCTCTCCTTTTCTCTCTTTCTCTGGCTTGTATCCATTCGGCTCCGTTCAGCCAACTGTTTTAAGACGTTTATCCCCATCCAGGTGTCGATTTCTTCCTGGAGAGCGATAGCGAGCCAGCATTGTATGGAGAAAAATCCATTTCAGGGCAGGATCATACTGTACCATATGTCATACCATTCCTCAAGGTACGGTACACCACAATTGTCATACCAGTGTGACGGGCGGCCTTGGTAGGGGGGAGGGGGGGGGGGATATATGGCAGGAAGTATGAGAGAGAGAGAGAGAGAGAGAGACTAACCAAAACGGAATAACGGAAGATGACAACACGGTATACAGGTGTGTGTGTGTGTGTGTGAGAGAGAGAGAGAGAGAGAGAGAGAGACTAACCAAAACGGAATAACGGAAGATGACAACACGGTATACAGGTGTGTGTGTGTTTGTGAAGAGAGAGAGAGAGAGAGAGAGAGAGAGAGAGAGAGAGAGACTAACCAAAACGGAATAACGGAAGATGACAACACGGTATACATGTGTGTGTGTGTGTGTGTGTGAGAGAGAGAGAGAGAGAGAGAGAGAGAGAGAGAGAGAGAGAGAGAGAGAGAGAGAGAGAGAGAGAGAGAGAGAGAGAGAGAGAGACTAACCAAAATGAAGAAATCCAGAAATACCAGAATCCACAATGTAGTGGCAGCGAGGAAGTACCTATTGCATGAAAACTAGAATTATTAACAAAATACTAATAATACGAAATACGTACAATCAAGAAAACACTACATACCGACAGCTAGACTATGGTGGTAGGCCGTCTGTTTCGCCACTACCATCATCAGCCCCCACCCCTAACCAAAATGTCACCCCCGCTCACCCTCCCAACCTATCGCCCCCCCCCCCCCCCCCCCCCCACCCACCCACCACCCAACCTGTCACCCCTACCCCACCACCACCCAACATGTCGCCCCCCCTTCTCCCCCAACCTATCGCCACCCGCCCCCCCCCCCCCCCCACCCAACCTGTCGCCCCCCTTTTACGACGGGTCAATTATAGTGGTGGCCTTAATTAAGCTCACCTGGACACCGACACACAGGTACGCAGGCACAGGTGGAAGGGGAGAGAGAGAGAGAGGTGGAGGAAAGGGGCGGGGGGGGAGTTTGTGTTATTTATTTGTTTGTGTATTAAGACTATTTCACTATTAACGTTATGATACAAACCAGAATAACCATTTAATAATAGATTTGACGTAGGACCTCAAATTATAAAGCTATATTTCTTCCTGCTACTACATGACCAGATAAAGATCAAGTAACCTATTGTCTTTACAGAAACAATCATTGTTGAGGATAGTTTCGAATCATTGTTGAGGATAGTTTCGAATCATTGTTGAGGATAGTTTCGAATCATTGTTGAGGATAGTTTCGAATCATTGTTGAGGATAGTTTCGAATCATTTTAATCATGTATCTAAATTTAATGTGTATACCCATAATTCGGAATATATGTATACATGAGTATTCTTCATTTAAGGGGAGGTTTTTAGTTTGGTCCCTAGATATCCTTCAAGCTTAAGATTACACCCCCTTGAGCCCCTTTCAAGATAAATTTGTACATTTTTCGGTAGAAAAATGTCCCGGCTGAAAGCCGGTTCCTCTTAAATTACAGGCTCGCTATCGCTCGCCAGGATAAAATCGACACCTAAATGGCACGAAAGGTCTTAAAATTGACAGAAATGGGTTGAAAGTTCTTAAAATCGTCAAAATAATGGGGCAAACGTCTTAAAATTTGAAAAACAATGGGGCTAATCATGAGGGAGAAAGGAGTCCAGAAAAAAATCCCTCAAGTAGATATCTCCCCTTAAGCACAAGCAACAATGCAAACATAAATTATTTAGTTTGTTCAGCCGTGATGTTGGGGTGGCAGATAGCCTTAATTGTAATTATACATATTCATTGTGTATAAATGTATATAATGCAGAGGACCTGCTTCCGCCACGCTTATTGTGTCTATGAACATGTGTGTGTGTGTGTGTGTGTGTGTGTGTGTAGGAATGCAGTGTACTGATGGTGTATACAGGAGACGTAAGGTAAGGGTTAATAAACAGAAAGGGTACACCGTGCCACCTGCTACGGTTAGTCCTCAGGGGTAGGACTTAAGGGGAGATCTTCACTTGAGGGATTTTTTTCTTGACTCCTTTCTCGCTCATGTTTAGCCCCATTGATTTTGATTTTATAAAACGTTTGCTCCATTAGTTTAGCGATTTTAAGAACTTTCACCCCATATTAAGACCTTTCGTGCAATTCAGGTGTCGATTTTATCCTGGCGAGCGATAGCGAGCCTGTAATTTAAGAAGAACCGGCCTTCGGCCGGGACATTTTTCTACCGAAAAATGTACAAATATATCTTGAAAGGGACTCAAGGGGGTGTAATTTTAAGCTTGATGGAGGTCTAGGGAACAAACTAAATACCTCCCCTTAACAGTCAAGTCACAGACGAGGTGCACGTAGGTGTATGCGTGTGTGTGTGTGTGTGTGTGTGTGTGGGCAATTGTTTGGAGCTAGATCAGAAAGTAGATAGATAATTAGATATATGGATAGATAGACAGGCAGACAGGCAGACAGAGAGACAGATTGATAGATTATATAAACCATGGGCTAAATTATTGGCTTTCTGTACAGCACTTTCGATTTTCTGCATGTGTGTGTGTGTGTGTGTGTGTGTGTGTGAATGCAGTCTTCAGTACAGTAGCATAAATAGAGGGTTAACAAGATGAAAGGGCACCGTGCCACCTGCTACAGTCAGTTCTAAAGGGTAGGACTTAAATGACACACTCCATGGGACAGGTAGTTGGGGTAGATGTGAAAGTAGATAAATAGGTAAAGTCTAGATAGGTCGATAGCTAGATAGATACAGAGATGTTCGATCTACGGCATGTAGATTATAGTTAATTAATAAAAACGAACACAAACAATTATTGTTATATATATATATATATATATATATATATATATATATATATATATATATATATATATACAGAGTATATATATTTGTTTTTATTTAATATATATATACTGTATATATATACAGTATATATAATGTACATATATCTTTTTTGTTTCTTTGTTTTTTACATATATTTAGGGGTATATGTGAGGCTTGAGTGTGTGTGTGTGTGCGTGCGTGCGTGTGTGCGTGCGTGTGTATGTGGCTGTCTTAATGATGTAGTTTACGGGTGGTACACAGTAAGATGTAAGGCAAGGGTTATAATGAGACATTAGGGTAATCTGTCACCTGCTGCGGTCAGTCTTAAAGGGCATTACTTGAACGATACTCCATGGAACAGCTGATCCAAGTTATTTTGCTTAGAAGATAGATTCTGTAGATAGATAGACGTATATATAAATAGATGTGTAGATACTATAGACATTTGTTTTATTATATGAAAACTTATTTGTTTTCGTCAGCTTCCTATGTGACTATGTGTGTTAAGGGGAGGTTTTTAGTTTGTTTCCTACTCCTCCAGCAATCTAAAAAATTCACCCCCTTGACCCCCTTTCAAGATAAATTTGTACATTTTTCGGTAGAAAAATTTCCCGGCCGAAGGCCGGTTACTCTTAAATTACAGGCTCGCCGAGATAAAATCGACACCTAAATGGCACGAAAGATCTTAAAATTGACAATGGGGCGTAAATTCTTAAAATTGCCAAACTAATGGGGCGAACGTCTTAAAATATCAAAAGCAAGGGGGCTAAACATGAGGGAGAAAGGAGTCAAGAAAAAAGTCCCTCAAGTGGAAATCTCCCCTTATATTATGTATGCAGGCCTATGCATAATATGTGTTATAGGAATGCAGTCTGCGGGTGGTACACGGTCACATAAGAGGTCAGGAAAGGGTTATTATAGGAGACAGAAGGAAGGTAAAGGGTCACCTGCTACGGTCAGTCCTAAGAGGCATTTACTTAAGGGGGGTGACCTACTTTTTGTTATTTCTGTCCTTTTCTCTCTCTTTCTCTGGCTTGTATCTATTTGGCCCCATTCAGCCTACTGGTTTAAGACGTTTATCCCCATCCAGGTGTCAATTATTTTACTGGTGAGCGGTAGCGAGCCAGCATATTTTTTATTTTTGTTTGACAGCAGGCTAAATTTGTACATTTTTCGATAGAAAAATGTCTCCGGCGAAGCCGGATTTCTTCATATAATGCTGGCTCGCTAGGAAGAAATCGACACCTAGATGGGGATAAACGTCTTAAAATAGTTGGCTGAATGGGGCCGAATGGATACAAGCCAGAGAAAGAGAGAAACGGAGAGAAATAACAACAAGCAGGTCACTCCCCCCCCCCCCCTTTAAAAAATGACAGTCAAACGGGCAGGTGGAGGTCGGGCCAGAGAAACAGGGAGGGCAAGACATTTCAGTATATAGATTCGAATTGATAGTCAAAATAGTGTTTACTTCATGTTCAAACAAAAACTACTAATACAAGATAAATGCGTTAATGTCACTTTTCAGTTTATTTTGAATACCATCAGATAATTCTACTCAGCTCCAGACAGATCCATTGGAATCACATGTATAAATACTCTCTCAATATTTATGACTTCGATTCACTTTTTTTTTTTTTTTTTTTTTTCGCACTGAATAAAGTAGTCTAAAGATAGTCAGAAAAATAGTAAAGGAAGGTGGGTAAATGTGAGGGTACTACTCACTCACTCACTCACTCACTCTTTCTCTCACACTTTTACTCATTCTTTCAATCACTAATTCACTTTTGCTCTCTTAATCACTCTTCATATATCTCTCTCGCGCGCGCTCTCACACTCTCTCTCTCTCTCTCTTTCTCTCTCTCTCTCTCTCTCTCTCTCTCTCTCTCTCTCTCTCTCTCTCTCTCTCTCTCTCTCTCTCTCTCTCTCTCTCTCTCTCTCTCTCTCTCTCTCTCTCTCTCTCTCTCTCTCTCTCTCCTCTCTCTCCTGTCTCTCTCTCTCTCTCTCCTCTCTCTCTCTCTTTCTCTTTCTCTCTCTCTCTCTTTCTCTCTCTCTCTCTCTCTCTCTCTCTCTCTCTCTCTCTCTCTCTCTCTCTCTCACACTAAATCACCTTATTATCTATTCATTGGATAAGGTAGAATGAAAAAAAAAATGAAGTAAGGAAGTGAAAAAGAAGATGAAGAATTGAAAGGGTGATTCATTGAATGAGCATGTAGGAGTGAGTAAGGAAATATAATCGAGAGTGTGAGTGATGTACTGCGAGCGAGTGAGTGGGTGAGTGTGAAAGTGAGAGTGAGTGAGTAAGTACAATTGAGTGAGTGTGAGTGAGGAATTGCGAGCGAGTGAGTGGGTGAGTGTGAAAGTGTGAGTAAATACAATTGAGTGAGTGAGTGAATGAGGCAATGCTAGTGACTTAGTGATTGAAACAATGAGTAAAAGTGAGTGAAAGAGAGAGAGAGAAAGAGAGTGAGTGAGTGAGTGAGTAACTACCCTCATGTACATAATACCTGTAGTAATTAGCGTGTGGCCCCGGTGAGTAGGAACACCTGGCATCCGAATACCAGGGGTAGACCGAGAGAGAGAGAGAGAGATAGAGGTTTACATATATTTACATAGATACACTGGCCACACAGACCTTACGATACAAACGAAGTGGTCAGGACTTAATTCTAGTAGAGATGGCATATCCGATAGAAAAGGAAAGATGAAGGAAAAGATAGAAAAAAGAGAGAGAGAGAGAGAGAGAGAGAGAGAGAACTGAATGATAAAGTAATTAGATGGGTGAAGTTAACATTCTAAATACGGTGAAAATAAAATAAAATGTGATGTGGAAGACTAGCAAGAGAGAGAGAGAGAGAGAGACAGACAGACAGACAGACAGAGAGAGATACAGTAAGCTAACATCTGAACTTCCATTAAAACATTAGTATCCACCCTCGCCCATTAGACACTTAGCACCCCCGTAAAAACACTAACACTGTCCTAGCCCCATTCCAGTTGTCCCTCCGCGTATGTCTATAGACCCGGGATATTAGCGCGGGTTATCTAATGAAGGTATGGATTAACCCAGACCAACCAAACCAGTGCCAAAATATAGTACTAACCTAACCTAACCTAACCGTATTGGTTGATTTGGTACTGGTTGAAATGGTCTACTGGTTGAGTTGACCGGTCACCACAAAACATGAATAAACGTGATTAAAAATGGAGAGAGAGGAAAGCCACATTAACTGATAATTAAAGGAAGTAAGATAGGAGGAGATTAAGTGATAAAGATGACATTAGGGGAGAGAGAGAGAGAGAGAGAGAGAGAGAGAGAGAGAGCTAGAGAGAGCTAGTAGCTAGGGGACCACCCACACTGGCAGCCTCCGTGTGGAAGAGTAGAGTATATGCTGTTTATCTCGCCACCACAGTCCTACCTACACGTCTACTTACATATCTACTTACACATATACCTACTTACACAGATACCTACTCATCTACTTATACACATACCTACTTACACATCTACCTACTTACACATCTACCTACTTACACATCTACTTACACATATACCTATACACATATACACATATCTTCTTACACATCTACCTACTTACACACATCCCTACTTACACACATCTACTTACACACATACCTACTTACACATACATACCTACCTACCTACACACTGACAGCCTCCGTGTGCAAGACGGTGTTTATCTTGCCACCACAGTCCTACCTAAGGAAGGACAACCCATGCCAGTTTATTTAAGGATGACTCAGGCCTTCTATGTATCTGTTTAGCACTATTTTTCTACAGTGGTGTTTGGCTAATCCATCCAGTAACCTGCTTCACCTTTGGGTAAGCATTTCGGATTTTTGTGTAAGGTTTTCTCCCCTAGATGGGTTGCCGACCAAGGCTGACGAGTCCCATCCACCCGGATTTATATAAGGTTGTATCCCCTAGATGGGTGGCCGACCAAGGTTAACTAGTCCCATCCACCCCTGAGCCAGCTGGACATCTTGCTGACTTTACCTACCTACATGCATACTCCTTCTCCTCTTCCTCCTCTCCTCCTCCTCCTCTTCTTCTTCCTCATCTTCTTCCTCCTCTTCTTCTTCTTCCTCCTCTTCCTCCTCCTCCTCTTCCTCCTCTTCCTCTTCCTCCTACTTTGTACTCCTTTGTACAAGCAAAGACCACCCTCAGTACCAGGTCGTTTAAGTCATGTAAATTACGGACTGTGCAACGTCTTAATTACATGGACGCCATTTTATTCCACTGTGCACTTTGGGAGTTTACGTAAGTGGATGAAGAAGTGGATAAAGGGTGCGGGTGGGTGTGTGGGTGAGGGTGTGTGGGTGAGGGTGTAGATGAGTGGTGGTGATGGTAAGGGAGAGGGAGGGTGAGGATAGGTAAAGGTAAGAGTGAGGGTTGTTGAGGGTGAGGGTGGGTGATGGTAAGGGTGAGGGTGGGTGCTGGTAAGGGTGAGTATAGGTGAGGGTGAGAGCTAGGGTTGTTGAGTGTGAGGGTGGGTAATGGTAAGGGTGAGCAAGGGTGAGGGAGGGTGACGATACAGATATATCACATTCTTACAATTAGGGTATCATGTTAATATTACATACTTGATAATATGAAAGTTAGTATACTTAAACATCCCTATATAGTCAGTAACTTGGGGATGGTGGATTGATTTTAAATGTATTTATTACTCTTATGCTGGCTGGTACAAAGGAGTTAATGCAGATTAGAAAGGGCGTAAGAAAATCAGAGGATTTTATCTTTCAGTCAGCAAGTATGCTGCGTGCGCAGATTAGAAGATCTGATGATAGATTGGTCATGCATATGTTTTTGGTCATTTGCATTAGAAGATATAGATTAATAATGGTTTGTTTCCTGGACTGTATTCAAGAACAAATAGTGCGTCAAGTGTGAGTGAAAACCAAATGTAAACTTTAATTATAGCATAACAAAGTCAAACCATCATGTCAATATAGTCAGACTGTGGAATATAGAAGACTTAGAATTGCTGGGAGTAACACCGTACGTGGAGGAAGAGTAGCATACATACCTCTTGCAAGCGAGAGACAGCGAGTTGGATTCCTTCTGACTGAATGTTTTTGACACTCACACCCGTGGCCTCCCAACCTCTCTTACCAATGGCAGACATCAGAGGTGCAATAGACCAGTGTCGCATTTACAATGTGAATGCTATAGTACTTGATCAGCATGATCGAGCTGATTACACTGGTTACAGACTACATTCACATCCGAAGCCATTCCAACAGTAAAATATGAATCCACATGCACCTCGTACAACGGTTGGGCTAGCAAACTTCCCCTGAAAATCAGTAGAAAGTTGATAGCGAGTCAAAGTAAATACTGTAGAAAGTTGATAGCGAGTCAAAGTAAATACTGTAGATCATTAGAACAGGGTGAGAAACCCGGACGGAGACTAAGCAATGATGAGAAAGTGGGGAGAGATGACGCTAATGACACTCGGGGAGGAACAGAGAGAGAGAGAGCAATAGCATGGAGGATATGAGCTAAACACAATCCAAACCACGTCACGTCCCTCCTTCCTCCTTAGCAGCCTTAAGAAACTCGTGACGGGAACATCGAGTGGAGTTTTTGTTTTTTGCTAAGGAGATCGGGTAGCTCAACCAGAACAGTATTATTATAAGTAAATCTCAACCTAGATGTAAACCGAGAGAGAGGTGGAAGGATGGAGTTAAGAAGTATATGCGTGAAAGCGGTGCTGAATGGGAGGAGGGGCGTCGACTGACTGGGGACAGGTGCATGGGGGCGTTTCGTTAGTGGCCACCCCTTCGGGGATCACGGCGTCCGGCAATGGATATATATATATATATATATATATATATATATATATATATATATATATATATATATATATATATATATAGATAGAAATGTCAACCTATGCACCAGTGCAACACCTCAACCAATATATATCAATATATGCCAATTGGGCCCGTGTCAACTTAAATACGGTAACATTACATACTATAACAGCAATAAAGTACTGTTTGAGTTGGTACTAGTTGACATTTTACTGGAAAAGTTGACCTTAGTTGAAATGATCTGATTGCGTTGCCTAATCACCGTAGAAAACAAACAAACAAACAAACACTACATTAAATAGGTAGGTAAACAAATAAATCAATACAAAACTAGAACCAGTTAGCCTACCTCTGGACTGTTAGGGAAAAATGAGACCCCTCCCCTGGTTGACTGATTGGTTCTCCCTCCCGGCAGGTGTGATCAGGTACAGGTGGTCGTGGGAACATTGGCGGGGATGTTCCCACGGTCTGTTAAAGGGTTAATAGCGTAGCAGAGGAGTTGATTAGGTAAAGGAGTTATGATGAGAGAGAGAGAGAGAGTCAGTTACATTTCAGCTGACGGTAAATTAAATCCTTTAGCAGCTAACTTCTCGATAACTAACGGGAAAATAAATGTGTGTGGTTGAAACAGGTGTGATTGAGACAGGTGTAGTGGGGACAGGTATGAGACTGGTATATAATATATATATATATATATATATATATATATATATATATATATATATATATATATATATATATACAGTATATATATATATGTGTGTGTGTTGTGTATTTGAGGTGTGATCTCGACAGGTGCAATAGAACCAAAACTAATGGAAATACAATCTACCGAAACATGTGGACCCGAAAAAGGTAGGGGCCGAAAAAAAAACAATCTGGTGAAAATGTGTATTCAGGAAAAGGATTTAACGAAGACACCGGACACCAAGACAAGTGTGCCAGGGACAGGTGTTGAGGCAGGTATAGCAGATAACAAAAGGTATGGTCAAAGGCAGGTTCATTCCAGACAGTTAAGGGGAGATGGGCGTATTTATCTGCTTATTGTATTATATTTTTATTAGTTTTTTAGTTTCCTCCCGAGACCTCTATCAAGCTGTAAAAACACCCCATAGACACCCCCCCCCCCCCCTTCAAGATAAATTTGTACCTTTTTCGGTAGAAAAATGTCTTGGCCGTAGGCCGGTTACCCTTACAAACTAGATGTACCCGAGACAGATGCTGGGGCAGGTGTAGTCGATAAATGGTATGATTAAGCCAAATGTACCCAAGACAGATGCTGAGGCAGGTGTAGTCTATAAAGGGTATGGTCAAGCCCTAGACAGATGCTGAGGCAGGTGTAGTCGAAAAGGGTATGGTCAAGCCCTAGACAGATGCTGAGACAGGTGTAGTCGATAAAGGGTATGGTCTCGCCCAGATGTAGCCAACAGAAAGAAACAATGGCCCTGACAGTAGTGAACAAGACAGGTGCGACAGAGCGTTACGGATTAGACAGATGCAACGAGAGACAGGTGCCGCAGATAGGCCTATACCCTGGTCCAAGTAGATAAGCCAGAAATCATGAACCCCAACCCTCTGTAACTCTAACAGGGCTAGAGCAAATGGGCTGTATATCTCCACACCTATTCCGTGGCTGACCCTTCCCAAATGGTCGAAACATTAGCTTGATTACTCTAGTCGTTTGGTAGTTATAGAGGGTAATGTTCAAGATTTTTGGCCTACTTATTTGGAACAGGGCATAGACTACTGGGGCAGGGGTGTGCTCTTTAGAAGTCCATGTGGAATAAGATGTACAGTCGCGCTAATAAGTCATATCCCAGCTGTCATTGCGTTTGGCTTGCTCTGTGCTGTATTAATGTCTGTCAGATGTTGAATAGGGTGGGTACGTGTAGGAACATGTTTGTATAGCTCACTCGATACGAAGACATGAAGCTTAGATATTGCTGATACCAATTATTGATCAAAACATACTTGGTGCCGAAACATCACTTATTAGCGCGACTGTACTGCCGGATAGCCTGCAGATGTATGTACTATTAACCCTATCTGTACCGAAACGTCTTTTTTAATTTGATATCAGCTACATTTAGACGATTTTATTAACTTTAGGAAGGATATGTGGTAGCTGAAAGGATGAATTGAGATCGTCTGTAGCCTTTTTATTGGTAGACGTACTTTCTAAGCTGAATATATCGTATAATAGTTGCCAGAACACAATGAAAACGAGGTCACCAGTACTGTAGGGGTTAACCCATTCAGTACCGGTGACTGTATTTTCATTATAATCTGGCCACTATCAGACTATTTCATTCAGCTTAGGAAGGACGTCTATACATTGAATGGCCCCAGACTATCTATATTAATCCTTTGAGCTACCATATGTCCTTCCTAACTTAGTAAAATAGTCTAAATGTAGCGTAAATCAAGTAAAACAAATATATATCACCGGTACTAAAAGGGTTAAATCGTAACTACCGGATCTAGGAAGTCCTTAATCTCGTCCTTCATAATCATCTCCAACTTCTTGCTTCCTCCTGAGAAACACCTGTTAGGGGGGTCACCGTTTTTGTGTATCTTATCTTACTCTCCTTTTCTCTCTTTATCTGGCTTGTATCCATTCGGCCCCAGTCAGCCAACTGCTATAAGACGTTTAACCCCATCCAGGTGTCGATTTTTTCCTGGCGAGCGATAACGAGCCAGCATTGTATGGAGAAATCCTGCTTCGCCGGAGAAATTTTTCTATCGACAAATGTACAAATTTAGCTTGCTGTAAAAACAAATATATATATATGCTGGTTCGCTACCGCTCGCCAGGAAAATATTGACACCTGGATGAGGGTAAACGTCTTAAAACAGTTGGCTGAATGGGCCCGAATGGATACAAGACAGAGAGGGAGAGAAAGAGAAACAAAGTGAGGTGGGGGAGATTTCCACTTGAGGGATTTTTTTCTTTACCCCTTTCTCCCTCATGTTTAGCCCCATTGCCTTTGATATTATAAAACGTTTCCCCCATTAGTTTAGCGATTTTAAGAACTTTCACCCCATATTAAGACCTTTCGTGCAATTCAGGTGTCGATTTTATCCTGGCGAGCGATAGCGAGCCTGTAATTTAAGAGGAACCGGCCTTCGGCCGGGAAATTTTTCTACCGAAAAATTTACAAATTTATCTTGAAAGGGACTCAAGGGGGTGTAATTTTAAGCTTGATGGAAGTCTAGGGAACAAACTAAATACCTCCCCTTAAGGGATGGGCATAGCTGAACTGTCTCCAGGCTACTTCGCCTATATGGGCCTTCTTTACTTGTGCTAGAATTTCCATTGTCATTAAGGGGATAGTGTTTTTTTTTTTTTTTCTATTTATTCAGGTATTCATATATTTTTCAGCTGCCTCACTAGACCTCCTTCAAGCTTTAAAAAAAAAACACCCCTAGAACCCCCTTCAAGATAAATTTATACATTTTTCGGTAGAAAAATCTCCCGGCCGAAGGCCGGTTCCTCTTTAAATTACAGGCTCGCTATCGCTCGCCATGAAAAAATCGACACCTAAATGGCACGAAAGGTCTAAAAATTCACAACGAAATGGGGGGAAAGGTGTTAAAATCGCCAAACTAAGGGGCCGAACGTCATATATCCAGGTAGTGTGAGTTACAAGCAGCCTAATAAGGATCAATTAGATATGTTGTTGCTTGTTTTCCTTTGTAATGGTCTGCTGTAGAACCCCTCCATTGTAAGGGGCTTCTGTAGTGTGGCCGGGTAATTATCTCTCTCCCCTCCAGACGCTACCTTAAATCTGCTACTGACCTTAACCTTTGACCCTGCTACCCTCCACTGATCAGGGGAGGACTGACCGAGAGAGAGAGTGACAGAGACAGAGTGAAATGAGGACACTGATTAAAGTAAAATAATACAATAAAGGATTAATAGGAGACACGAGTCAAGAAATATTGTAAATAGCAAAATGTAAAAGCTAAGAATAAGTACTAAGAATGTATTATATACATTGTTTTTTGACATATAAAGATAATGGTCGAACAATTACGTAAACACAAATATGAAGAAATATATGATTGGTTGAACCGAATTGTAACTTATAATAGGTAGCATGGTAGTGGGAAACACACACATACACACACACACACACACACACACACACATAAACACACACACACACACACACACACACACACACACATAAACACACACACACACACACACACAGATTCAGCCTTACCCAATGATCGGACAATACGAGCTCTAAGCTCTCTTCCGGGAGGAGGATGGCTGGCGAGAGATCCTCAAGGATCCTCAAGATCGTAAGTAAGTGAATTACACACACACACACACACACACACACACACGCACACGCACACGCACACACTTCAACATAGAATGGAAGCTGGCCGATCTTTAGCAGGCTACACCGAAAAAAAGACAATAATTGCGAAGAGGAATACGCTGAAACCGGATGAAAGCATTTACCAGTGATTCCCCAACGGTCCTTCTCTCTCTCTCTCTCTCTCTGTTTTTTCTGGTAGGGAATTTATTTAATGTTTCGTAATGGGTCTTAAGGGGAGATTTCCACTTGAGGGATTTTTGTCTTGACCCCTTTCACCCTCATGTTTAGCCCCATTGTTTTCCTAATGTTAAGACGTTCGTCCCATTATTTTGACGATTTTAAGAACTTTCAACCCATTTCTGTCAATTTTAAGACCTTTCGTGCCATTTATGTGTCGATTTTATCCTGGCGAGCGATAGCGAGCCTGTAATTTAAGAGGAACCGGCTTTCAGCCGGGAAATTTTTCTACCGAAAAATGTACAAATTTATCTTGAAAGGGGGTCTAGTGGGTGTAATTTTAAGCTTGAAGGATATCTACGGACCAAACTAAAAACCTCCCCTTAACGAGATGCGTACTTATTTTTGGCACAGTTGCACTTTAACCCTTTCGAGCTCCAATACGCGTGTCTGTTCTGTGTTTCTGGCTACTATTAGACGATTTATATTCAGATTAGTAACGGTTTATGTCAAGTCAAAGGGTCGATTGAGATAGTATTTACCCTTTTAATACCCACAGATACTTCCTAAGCTGCATAAAATCGTCTAACGATAGCCAAAATAAACTGCTAAAACGCGTCAGAGCTTCAAAGGGTTAATTAGACTATATCACGAACTAAGAGAAAACACTAGGATATTTTCATTTATGGGGAGGTTTTTAGTTTGTTTCCTACTCCTCCAGCAATCTAAAAATGTCACCCCCTTGACCCCCTTTCAAGATAAATTTGTACATTTTTCGGTAGAAAAATGTCCCGGCCAAAGGCCGGTTCCTCTTAAAGTACAGGCTCGCTATCGCTCGCCAGGATAAAATCGACACCTGAATGGCACGAAAGGTCTTAATATGGGGTGAAAGTTCTTAAAATCGCTAAACTAATGGGGCGAACGTTTTATAATATCAAAAGCAATGGGGTTAAACATGAGGGAGAAAGGGGTCAAGACAAAAATCCCTCAAGTGGAGATCTCCCCTTAACTCTGATCCTGTGACTTTGATTCTGTGACTTGGAGGCTATACCCCCGGTAATCTGGCTGGTGTGACAGGTACTGTAGACCCCCTCGCCACAGGTAGCCCAGCAGGAAACTAGCCGCTCTGTTGACCAGGAACAAAGTTTACGGGCCCCACACACTTTTTGCTACCCTGGGTGGGGGGGGGGGGGGATATAAGGTAAACATGAGGGAGAGAGGGGCGTGGGTTTAGAATTGGGATGGAGAGTCTTAAAACAGTTGGCTGAATGGGACGGAATGGATACAAGCCAGAGAAAGAGAGAAAAGGAGAGAAAGAGAAAAAAAAGCAGGTAACCCCTTAATGAAAGGTACTACTGGTAATTACTGGTGGGTATGTGCTAGACACCCTTCAGAATACAGACAGCGGCCTTCTTTGTACCGTGGAGCCATTTTGGTAACTTGGAAATTCAAATGTGAAATGTAAAGATGAATATTACAGACTTGGAAGATTGTAAAATAGATAAATTCATATTATCACCAACCCACCAATTACCTTAGAAATTAACCTAATAAATTAAATCAATGGAACTAATGAGTGCATGTGGTACTCCAAGGATTCGAACCTAGGATACTCACACCGAATTGGGTATACTAATAGTGATTTACCCTCGAGTTTCGATTTTACCTTTCCATTGGTTTATTGGTTTGATATTACATTAATTTATTTTTGGAAAGGCACACCTTTTTTGGGTCATAAAATTATTGTTGACTATCATTAGTTCTATAGTCTATTCGCTGTAGGTAGGCGAGAATTCATGACCACTAACCTCTGTAACTCAAAAGACGACTAGAGTAATCGAGGTAATATTTCTACCATTTGGGAAGAGTCAGTCAAGGAATAGGTGTGGAAATTTACAGACATTTTGCTCTAGCCATTTTTGAGTTACAGAGGTTAGAGGTCTTGATTTCTCGCCTACTTACAGCGAATACACTATAGTATTGAGTTTGATGCCATAAATAAGAGTGTAGAAGTTTGGCAGTGGACCACTCTGTTTACTGAAGACTCTCAACCATAGACTTGTTCAAGGCAGTTTGTTATAACACATCCTTAGGTTCAGAAACATTCGTATTTTGTTTTTCGTGTGTTGGGTAATGGTGAGTATAGATTTGAACTGGGGCCTTTGAGAGAGAGAGAGAGAGAGAGAGAGAGAGAGAGAGAGAGAGAGACGACTGGTTTACGCAGGAGGCCTTATAGTATACTTACTGTTGAAATAATAATATTAATAATAATAATAATAATAGAAGTTTGGTGTCCTTGCTTAGTGTAGTGAAATGAATAGGAGGAGGGGGTGGTGTTTGTGAGAGCTAGCTGGATTACTCTCTATGTAGGTAAGGCACACATACTTACTGTCAGATATATAGATAAAGATATATGCATGTACTATAGATGGATTGGTATACTAATCGGTATCTAAGAACATATTAAATGGCTATGCAGGTAAAGATCCGTAGGTGTACTACTATCTGTATGTGAAGAAATCTATCGTAATATTTGTTTAGCAATGGAATTATGTCTAGCATATTTATACTTGATAATTATTGTATTATTTAACGAATTTCTGCGCTAGGACTTTCCGCACTAAACAGGGAGATAGCATAGAATTATAATATAACCAACACCTCATTAACTAGACTCTGGGTCTTTCCACCTGACGGTAAATTGCCTTGACTTCATCTTGATTACTCGGCTCTCTCTCTCTCTCTCTCTCTCTCTCTCTGTATCTATCTATCTACCTATATCTATTTATCTCATTCACTCAGTCGATGTATTGTGAACCAGCCTCCATTTTTGCCATCCCATATAACTCCTTAATATTCACCTTTCCGTTCCATCTCGTTAAGGGGAGATTTCTACTTGAGGGATTTTTTTCTTTACCCCTTTCTCCCTCAGGTTTAGCCCCATTGCTTTTGAGATTTTAAGATGTTTGCCCCATTAGTTTGGCGATTTTAAGAACTTTCATCCCATTTATGTCACTTTTAAGACCTTTCGTCCCATTTAGGTGTCGATTTTTTCCTGGCGAGCGATAGCGAGCCTGTAATTAAAGAGTAACCGGCCTTCGGCCGGGAAATTTTTCTACCGAAAAATGTACAAATTTATCTTGAAAGGGGGTCAAGGGGGTGTAATTTCAAGCTTGTTGGAAGTCTAGGAAACACACCAAAAACCTCCCCTTAATATTCACCTTTCCGTTCCATCTCGTTAACTCTTCCTCACTTCACTGGATCTAATCAACCGTTCCAGTCTTTCCAACGCCACCTAATCCTCTCTTGACCTATTTCCTTTATTATTATTCAACAAAGCTTAACCCCTTCTGTACCGGCGACGTCTTTTGTATTATATTAGAGGCATATTTAGAGGATGTTGTGCAATTTACGAAGGATCTGTGATAGTACAAAGGGTTAAGTGGGATAGTTTGAAGCCTGTTGATTTCCTAGAGGCTAATGTTAAACTGGATAAAATCGTCTAATAGTAGCCTGAATGATGTTAAAAAGACGTCCCGGTACAGAAGGGGTTAATCAATCACCTAAACCAATAGATTTGTTTATGTCTTTTGTTTGTGTCTTTTGTTTGTCTTTTGTTTGTGTCTTTTGTTTATGTATTTTGTTTGTGTCTTGTTTATGTCTTTTGTTTGTGTCTTGTTTGTGTCTTTTGTTTATGTATTTTGTTTGTCTTGTTTGTGTCTTTTGTATGTCTTTTATTTATGTCTTTTGTTTGTCTTTTATTCATGTCTTTTATTCATGTCTTTTATTTATGTCTTTTATTCATGTCTTTTATTCATGTCTTTTATTTGTCTTTTGTTTGTGTCTTTTATTTATGTCTTTTGTTTGTGTCTTTTGTTTATGTCTTATTTATGTCTTTTGTTTATGTATTTTGTTTGTCTTTTGTTTATGTATTTCGTATGACTTGTCTCTGTCTCAACCTCGGGACTGTGTAGGCTGTTCAGTATAGCCTGTAGCTCTTAAGGGGAGATAGGTCGTTTTTCTGGACCCCTTTCTCCCTCGTGTTTAGCACCATTAGTTTTTAGATTTTAAGGCGTTCGGCCCATTAGTTTGGCGATTTTAACACCTTTCGCCCCATTTAGTTGTCAATTTTAAGACCTTTCGTGCCATTTATGTCTATTTTTTCCTGGCGAGCGATAGCGAGCCTGTAATTCAAAGAGAAACGGCCTTCGGCCGGACAATTTTCTACCGAAAAATGTACCATATTATCTTGAAAGGGGATCTAGAGGGTGTTTTTCTAAGCTTGATGGAGGTCTAGCGCGGAAACTAGAAAATATATGAATACATGAATTAATGGACCAAAAAACACCGATATTTTGTATTGAAGCTTTGAGATGTTGGGTGCTTCACATGTGTACGCGCACTAGGTGGTCACAGTGGAGCTTCAAGGTGTTGGTGGCTTCTGTTCTGCCACACTCAATCACGACACCTTATTTATACAGGTCACTTGATTTGGTCGTTCATAGCCTCTTCGAAATGGTCTTCTATGTTATAAATTGGTGACGATATAGGAGGGGGGTGGGGGGGAGGGGAGTTCTTGGCGTGTAGGTGTAGCCAGGATATTTGTAGAATTCTCTCCAATCCTCCCTCTCCCCTTCCCTTCCCTTCTCTCCACTCCTTACTTCCCTACCCTTCAACTTCACTCCACCCCACCCCCCAATTAAGCCTTCTCTCCACTCCTTCCCTTCTCTCCACTCCTTCCCTTCCCTCCTCTCCTCCTTCTCCACATCTTCCCTTCTCTCCACCTCACCACCTTCTTCTCTTCTCTCCACTCCTTCCCTTCCCTCCTCCTTCAACCCTTTCCATTAACCCTCTCCTCTCCCCCAGACTATTATCGACAAAGCGTGTCTGTCTTGGCTGCTTGATGAAGGAATCGTGTTGTCGGGAGCTGGTGGGGGAAGAATGAGAGAGAGAGAGAGAGAGGGGGGGGGGGGGGCGGAGGCAGTCATACAAACAGATTGAACATAGCAATCATGAAATCCAATCCAGATTAGCCAAAATGATCATCTAACTTCCCTATACCTGTCGTCCATTAGTTTATTTTGTAAGTTAATGAATGAGACAAAAGGCAGAGCTGTGAGTAACAAGTGCCCCCCCCCCCCCCCCCACCCAGGTTAAAAGAGTGATAGTTAGCCAAAAACAAAATTAACAATGTAATTTAGGTGTATTGGAAAGAAGTGTGATGCGCATGTTTTGAGCGGTGAAATGAATAGGAGGTGGGGTTTGTGAGAGTTAGCTGGATTACTCTGCGTAGGTGAGGCACAAATAGAAACAGTGGGGGTAGCCAGGCAAATGTAACAGGAGTTTGAGCAACTCCTTATCATATGCCTATGAGGCCTCCCTTGGGTACTGTCCTGCTCGATTGGTGCCTACAATCTCCTCAACATTGCACCCTTTCCTCCGGTTCGCCAGGGATGGATTCGGATGGACGAGTGAATCCAGATGAGGAGACTCTTATGCCGGTATCACACGAGAGCTTTTATAGTCAACATTCGATGATCAACATTTGTCTGGCGACCTTTCTGGAATATTTTGCACTGGTATCGGAAATTAGGCTGGTGATATATGAACTTAGGCTAAAGAAATATTTTAATTGTTGACTTCATAAGCTGCCAGACCAGTGTTGACGATAAATGTTGAGGGGAAAAGCGCTCGTGTGATACCGGCTTTAGTGGGGGCCCGGATCACTGGCTTTCTGGTGTATTTAATAGCTGTGGTCTTGAGTGCCTACTGATAATGCCACTTAGTCCGAGATTCCTGGTGTGTATGTGAGAGTGAGAAGAGCGAATCTGAAAGGGTGTGTGAGTGTGTGTGAGAGAGAGAGAGAGAATACAAAGGAAATCAAGCAACAACAGGTCTAGTGACCCTTCTAGGCTGCTTGTCCTCCAAAACACTGAGGATCAAGTGTCCAAACAGTGGTCCAGAGAGAGAGAGAGAGAGAGAGTAATAATTGGTGAAAGTGAGTGTGATTGTGGGTATGTATGAATGTGTGTGTGTGTGTAGCGTGTGTATGTTTATAATTTGTGGCCATGCATAAGAAGCTACAGATACCTGGGTTATTATAGCTGCCCCTGTCCCCCACCAGATGACAGCAACTGTCACTATGATATGACACTGGAGCGGGAGGAATGTGTAGCTTGCTGTATCAACCTTCTCCTCTGTCCTACCCATATCCTTTATTGTATACTGAATTATACCTACTTACTGAATTATACCTACTTACTGAATTATACCTACTTACTGAATTATACCTACTTACTGAATTATACCTACTCACTGAATTATACCTACTCACTGAATTATACCTACTTACTGAATTATACCTACTTACTGAATTATACCTACTTACTGAATTATACCTACTCACTGAATTATACCTACTCACTGAATTATACCTACTCACTGAATTATACCTACTTACTGAATTATACCTACTTACTGAATTATACCTACTTACTGAATTATACCTACTTACTGAATTATACCTACTTACTGAATTATACCTACTTACTGAATTATACCTACTCACTGAATTATACCTACTTACTGAATTATACCTACTCACTGAATTATACCTACTTACTGAATTATACCTACTCACTGAATTATACCTACTTACTGAATTATACCTACTCACTGAATTATACCTACTTACTGAATTATACCTACTCACTGAATTATACCTACTTACTGAATTATACCTACTCACTGAATTATACTACTTACTGAATACCTACTTACTGAATTATACCTACTTACTGAATTATACCTACTTACTGAATTATACCTACTTACTGATTACCTACTTACTGAATTATACCTACTCACTGAATTATACCTACTTACTGAATTATACCTACTTACTGAATTATACCTACTCACTGAATTATACCTACTTACTGAATTATACCTACTTACTGAATTATACCTACTTACTGAATTATACCTACTCACTGAATTATACCTACTCACTGAATTATACCTACTTACTGAATTATACCTACTTACTGAATTATACCTACTTACTGAATTATACCTACTTACTGAATTATATCCATGGGGAGTTTTCCAATCTGTATAGTAGTCCAATTACGCGATTCTTTACAAATCTAATTTTAAATATTCCCGTTTGTGTAAGATTAATCTAGATAGATAGATAGATAACTAATCATATTCAGTTCTCTTTAGTTTACTAATCTCAACTAGTCTTTTGTTATATAATTCTATTCTTTCTTTAATGGGAGATCTCCACTTGAGGATTTTTTTTCTTGACCCCTTTCTCCCTCATGTTTAGCCCCATTGCTTTTGATATTATAAAACGTTTGCCCCATTAGTTTAGCAATTTTAAGAACTTTCACCCCATATTAAGACCTTTCGTGCCATTCAGGTGTCGATTTGTATCCTGGCGAGCGATAGCGAGCCTGTAATTTAAGAGGAACCGGCCTTTGGCCGGGGCATTTTTCTACCGAAAAATGTACAAATTTATCTTGAAAGGGACTCAAGGGGGTGTAATTTTAAGCTTGATGGAGGTCTAGGGAACAAACTAAATACCTCCCCTTAATCCTATTCAACTGTCCAGATACGTTCCTGTATGGGCACATCCTAGCTCTGTCCAAGATCCATATACATGGATCTTGGTCCTGTCAATCAAAGGAGTGCACGGTGTTAAACACGGCATCTAATAAACATAATTTACCAGCTCCAGTGTTACTCCAAATACGTTGATCTTATTCTTTGTTTTCATAAAATCCCAATCATTACACAAGTGCTTGTGTCTCACCTACACATAGAGAAATCCAGCTAGCTCTCGCAAACACCTCCTTCTCCTATTAATTGCACTACACTAACAAAGCACAACGTACTTCTTTCCAACACACTTCTTTCCAACACACTTCTTTCCAACACATTTCTTTCCAAGACACTTCTTTATATAACACTTCTTTCCAACACACTTCTTTCCAACACACTTCTTTATATAACACTTCTTGCCAACACACTTCTTTATATAACACTTCTTGCCAACACACTTCTTTATATAACACTTCTTTCCAATGTTTCCGTGTTAAGGGGAGGTGTGGTGGAGTGGTCTTGCCACTGGCCTGGTAATCCAAAGGTCCCGGGTTCAAATCCCGATGTATCAATGGGAAGATATTATTGGGATGGAATTTGTGCTGTACCTGGTATCAGTGCATTACCACAAGCCCACCGAAACGTCAATAAAATACCCTCATTGTTCCCTGATTAAATAGCACTGTATGAATATTCCCATATTCAAAATATGCTATAGGGGTGCAATGCCTGGTGAGTTATCTGCTCAACAGGTGGCGTTGTGTGTGTGTAAGTGTGAGAGTCCGAGTGTAGGGGGTGAGACAGTGAAGCACGGGAACGAGGTGGCTTCAGAGATGGGGTCGTTTCGGGCCATGAGTGAGCACCGTGCCTCATGTGAAGGCAAGATGGCAGGTGCTCGTTGTACTCTACGTGCTTCACATGTCTTACTCCCTAGACTGGAACAAGACCTCACGGGCTTCACTGTTCATTGTAAAGCGGTGAATGTTAAGGCTCTCAGCCTATGCCCGAGAGGTAGTAAGTTGGAATATAGAAAAAAAAAAAAAAAAAAAAAAAAAATCAAATATGTGAAAATTAGGAACAAACCGCCCTTAATTAGGATCTGTCACACTTTCAACTTTCGGGGAAACACTTTTTACAGTTAGCTTTCATTTGTGTCTCCCTCATACTCATAGAAGAAAAACAAAAGAATTTTGGTAATGCCTTACCTTTATATCATAACATTATGTCAATGTTGCCAATATATCCTCCTGCTCCTGTCAGTGTTCTCACATATTTCTTTCCTCTTCTTCATCCTCCTCCTCCTCCTCCATCTTCCTCCTCTTCCTCCTCCTCCTCTCTTCCTCCTCCTCCTCCTCCTCCTCCTCCTCCTCCTCCTCCTCCTTCTTCCGCCTTCTTCTTTGCTATCCTTTTCTCTACCTCGTAGTCAGTAGATTGGTAGTTTTAGATATCCAAACTGCCCCGTAAGGACCAATAGGTCTGTTGCAGTTTGTTCTCCTTTGTATTCCTTTGTATTCCTCCTCCTCCTCCTCCTCCTCCTCCTCCTCCTCCTCCAGTTACTAACCCATCTGTCCCCTACTAACTTCCTAATCCTGCCACGGACATTAGTTCCAGGGCAGTAATTCCCTTTCCAATGTTCCCTTACCCACTCTAAACCACTGTTTGGACACTTGATCCTCAGTGTTTTGGAGGACAAGCAACCTAGAAGGGTCACTGGATCTGTTGTTGCTTGATTTCCTTTGTACTCCTCTCTCTTCCTCCTTCTCCTCCTCCCTCTCCTCCACACCCAGCCAGCCAGCCTCCGTCCACATGCTAATATCTCCTCTTGCTCCCAGGGCCTTGTGGGTTGGTTGCCTGGGGGTGTATTTCATGTCCCTTTGTGTATTGTTGGGGCACCACTTGGGTGTTCCATTATATAGTCTTCTGTGTTCATGTTGTGCTTCTTTCATGGCCATTTGATTTATTGACGCGTTTCAGACAGAACCATCTATATATATTGTTATCTATCTATCTATCTATCTATCTATCTATCTATCTACTCAGGCCCAATCCCCACTTTTCCTTTTTTTTTTTTGGGGGGGGGGGGGGGCCGACTCAAGACAGAGCCAGAATAGGGACAACACAAAACACAACAGAAAACAATGAACACACAACAACAAAATACAAATTCACACACATCTAGGTCATCCATCTATACTTTGTATAATTTGAACCAAGGGATCTCAATTTCTCATGTAGCTCTGTCCTCTTGTCAGAAGGAAGTTAATTCTTATTTATTTCTTACCCATCTATAATGTATAATGAAAATAAAGTCACCGGTACTGAAGAGGTTAACGAGGTAGATCGTTATGGACACTTGATGCGCCCTTTTCATACTCCTAATGTTTTCGAGTGTGACGACCGACCGACAGATGGCAGCGCATTAACCTCTGGGGGTAGTAATAATAGGAGAGAGAGGTCTTAATGGGTGGAGCCAGGGATAGTGTGTGTGTGTGTGAGAGAGAGAGAGTGAGTGCAAGGATTTTATCCTTAATCAGCTGGCAATTTTAAGACATTGCGCCTCATTCAGTAGTCAATAATATATTCAACATAATTCACAGAAACTGGAATTAATCCAGGACGTTTATGTATCTAAAAAGAACATACTGTATATCAGTATATCATTCAAAGGGTTTATTGAGATATTATTTACGTCTTTGAATCCTAGAGGCAGAATGTAATCTGAAAAATATCGTGTAATGGTAGCCACAATACGATGGCCCTAACGTCATGGTGGTGAAGGGGTTAAGGAACTGTTTGACCAGCACAAATCCCTACTCCCTAGCCCTTTCTCTAGTTTCTTATTCGCTGCCAACCTATCCTGCCTATCCTCTTCCACAACACCTCATTCTAATCCTCTCACTTCATGTCTCTCATCCCATCCCATCTCATCCCTCTGCCCCCATCTCATCCCATCCCCATCTCATCCCATTCCATACCATACCATCCCATCCCTGCATCCTATTCATCTGTCCCCATCCAATCCCATTCCATACCATCCCATCCTTCCATCCCCATCCCAACCCATCCCATCTTATCCTAACCCCATCCCCTATCCCCACATCCACCTACCCAAGAGAAGGCAGACCCACACAAAAACAGACCCACCCAGCCTAAAATAAACCCCCAGCAGTCACTTCGTTCCCAGTCATTTCCGCGACATTCAAAGTATATGCACCCACACCTTCAGGGGGCCCACCTCGCTTGTTTTCTCTTTCTCTCCCTCTCTCTTTGGCGTGTATCCATTCGGCCCCATTCAACCTACTGCTTTAAGACGTTTACCCCATCCAGGTGTTAACATTTTCCTGGCGAGCGGTAGCGAGCCAGCATATATATATATGTTTGTTTCGACAGCAAGCTAAATTTGTACATTTTTTGATCGAATTTGTTTTCCGGCGAAGCCGGATTTCTCCATACAATGTTGGCTCGCTATCGCTCGCCAGGAAGATATCGACACCTGGATGGGGATAAACATCATAAAACAGTTGGCTGAACGGGGCAGAATGGATACAAGCCAGTGAAAGAGAGAAAGGGAGAGATAAAAAAAACGGTAATCCCCCTTAACTATCCTAATGTACAGTTACCCACATAAGTTCTGTCCCTCTCCGTGATCTTATAGACAGACACGTAATGGTTGTGATTGAAATACGAGTGTAGTGTAGTGTAGTGTAGTGTAGTGTAGTGTAGTGTCTTATGCAGCGGTGAACTCGTCTGATTAGTCAACTGGTAATTTAAAAAAAAAAACCCACTCTCGCAATTAATTCATACCATTTTACTTTTATACAGAAGATCTCCACTAGGAATAGAACTGGTGTGGGCGTCTGTACCCTTAAGGGGAGATCTCCACTTGAGGGATTTTTTGCTTGACCACTCTCTCCCTCATGTTTAGCCCCATTGCTTTTCATATTATAAAACGTTTGCCCCATTAGTTTAGCGATTTTAAGAACTTTCACCCCATATTAAGACCTTTCGTGCAATTCAGGTGTCGATTTTATCCTGGCGAGCGATAGCGAGCCTGTAATTTAAGAGACATTTTTCTACCGAAAAATGTACACATTTTTTCTTGAAAGGGACTCAAGGGGTGTAATTTTAAGCTTGATGGAGGTCTAGGGAACAAACTAAATACCTCCCCTTAACTAGCCTAACCTATCTTTCACCAACATTTTGTCAGTATCAGCTAGTAATCCGATATAATAAACCTTAACGGTAATCTATTCAAATACAATTAATATAATCTCAGCAAAGAAATTCTAGACGAAATGGTTGGGTGACGAATCGACCCGCCCCTTCCCACTGACCCGTGCCGTTCTGGTAATAATATCGCCCCATCTTTCCAGTTCGGTACTTTCGCGTCTGGTCGGGGTAGCTCAGGACAGTTTATATACAAGAGGAGGGTGTTAAAAAATGGCTGCTAACGAGAAATGCTTGTAAACATTTGTAGTAGTATCTGCTATATTATAAGTATGTGCAAAGTATTTTGTTGCATCTCTCTCGCTATTCTATCGCTACTATAATAATCAGTGTTCCTCAGAGCTATCCCAGTGCATACCACCTCCTTTACGTAGGGCACGTGGTACCCGTCTTGCAACTCAATCCCACCCCTACTCTGTGCAACTCTCCAACCCAAGAGTGAAACGTTACTCTCAAACTTTCTTCTACTCAACATCTGAGCTCTGGAACTCTCTCCCAGAATCAGTCTTTCCCTCTTCCTATGACTTAAATTGCTTCAAACTCCGTGTGTCCAGGCATTTTGGCTCGAACGTCCCTTGATTTTGGCCCTGTCACTCTTTCAACTATGGGGGAGGCACTCGCTATAGGCAGTTATGCCTTTTGCCTCCCTCAATCACATAGAAAAAAAAAAAAAAAAATTAACATTCGTAAGATACTACTACAAATGTTGACAAGCATTTCCAGTTTGATTCTTCCCTTTGTTGATGTATTTAACTATTTGTTATGATAGAGGAGGTGTTAAATAATTATGTAATTTGGAGTTAGCAAATACAGTTATTTAGTTGTTTTTAAGGGGAGATATCCACTTGAGGGACTTTTTTCTTGACCCCTTTCTCCCTCATGTTTAGCCCCATTGGTTTTGTGATTTTAAGACGTTTGCCCCATTAGTTTGGTGATTTTTAAGAATTTCCGCCCCATTCTGTCAATGTTAAGACCTTTCGTGCCATTTAGGTGTTGATTTTATCCTGGCGAGCGATAGCGAGCCTGTAATTTAAGAGTAATCGGCCTTCGGCCGGGACATTTTTCTACCGAAAAATGTACAAATTTATCTTGAAAGGGGGTCAAGGGGGTGACATTTTAAGATTGCTGGAGGAGTAGGAAACAAACTAGAAACCTCCCCTTAAGCAATGATTTACTTGATTTTCCGGTTGATCTTATATCATCAAACGGTTTTTTTTTTTTTTGCAAATTCTAAACAGTCGCACAGCACACTATGATGGGGTTGGGTATGTGAAGTGGAAAGGACGGATATTCTGAACTGGTTAGAGTAATTGTTGTGGGTTTGGATTGTTGGCGAAGTTGGACTCCATGTAGGTTGTTATTCAGATGTGCTACGAATACATTGAAAGCTTCCTGCTAAATGTAAACACAAATATAAAAAAGATATTCATATAATTGGAGATACATGTATTTGAAATGAAGTCACCCGTACATATTGTTATTTGTGTGTGTGCGTGTGTGTGTTTTTGAAGGGGGAGGGTTTATTTATTGGTGGATATATTTATTTATTTACTATAATTTAAAGGGGAGATTTCCACCTGGAGGATTTTTTTTTCTGGACCCCTTTCTCCCTTATGTTTAGCCCCATTGCTTTTGAGATTTTAAGACGTTCGCCCCATTAGTTTGGCGATTTTAAGAACCCTCGCCCCATTTCTGTCAATTTTAAGACCTTTCGTGCCATTTAGGTGTCGATTTTTTCCTGGCGAGCCTGTAATTTAAGAGGAATCGGCCTTCGGCCGGGACATTTTTCTACCGAAAAATGTACAAATTTATCTTGAAAGGGGATCTAGGAGGAGTAATTTTAAGTTTGATGGAAGTCTAGGGAATCAACTAAAAACCTCCCCTAAAGTGTCCTCCCTAGACCTCCATCAAGCTTAAAAAGCATTCCCAAGATCCCCCTTCTAGATAAATGTGTACATTTTTCGGTAGACAAATATCCTGGCCTGGTTCCTCCTATAGCACAGGCTCGCTAACGCTCGTCAGGAAATTAATGACACCCAAATGGAACGAAAGGTCTTATTGACAAAGTAATGGGGAGACAAGTATTAGAATCACCCCAATAATGGACCGCATGTCTCACTACAGGGGCTAACATGAAGGAGAAAGAGGTCCAGAAAAAACCAAAACAACAACCATCTCCCCTTAATCCTGTTCCAAGCTAATCTAGCTAATCTTACTTAGCCTAACCTCCTTTTAAATTGGCTGTCAAAATAATAGTCTGGTTGAAAGGACTCGTTAGCGGAAGTACCCAACACTCCCCGGGTACCAGGTCAAGCTACGAGATGACCCGTGAAACCGGCGCTTAAAAGGGGATGAGGAATTTTTGTTTTGCTCATATATGTATTTTTATATTATTTTATTAGTTTCTTTCCTAGACCTCCATCAAGCTTTTAAAAAAAAAAAAAAAAAAAAAAAAAAAAAAAAAATTACATATTTCGATAGAAAAATGTCCCGGCCGGTTCCTCTTAAATTACAGGCTCGCTATCGCTCGCCAGGAAAAAATCGACACCTAAATTTCACGAAAAGTCTAAATATTGACAAAGAAATGGGGTGAAAAGTCTTAAAATCGCCAAACTAATGGGCCAAATGTCTTAAAATCTGAAAACCAATGGGGCTAAACATGAGTGAGAAGGGGGACCAGAAAAACGGCCCATTTCCTCTTAATTGGATGCCAGGTCAAAGGTCAACGAGGAAGATGATACCAGCTTGGTGTGTGTGTGTGTGTGCGCGCGCGCGCGCGCGCATTTATGGCTGTTTGTGTATATATATGTTTGATAAGTCTGTGTGTGTGTGTGTGTGTACTGTATGTGTTTATATATCTATGTGTGTATGAACGTGTATGTGTGTGTGTGTGTGTGTGTGTATGCTTAGGTATGGAGGGATGCATGTGCGTGTGTTTGTTTAGTGTGTATTTGGCATTTTTTATGATAATGCCTTTCTATGTTTGGAATGTTGAAGGAACAAAATAGTTACCCCTCCATGTGTAGATTTACTATAACAATTAATATTTTCGTATTTATTAAGCATTAATTATATTTTATTCACCAACCAACTTCACTTCTAAACTCAATTACTGCAATCAACAAATACATGTGACACTCCAAGGACTCGAACTTAGGACACTCGCACATTTACATTTTTTTTGTTCCATTAAGTTATATTTCGAGCTATAATTGTAAGTTAGTAAAAATAAAACTACAGAGGCTATCAACCCTTCTGGATTATTAAGCCAGCACACTGTAAGTCAAGAATAGCGTCAGGACCGGAGCCCCTTATGGAGAACCCCAGTCCCTTGTATAATTGTACGTAGAATCCTAGAGTATCGCTCGGTAATGCACGAATAATTGTGTCACCGAAGACAATCTCACGCGAACTAAGAATACAAGTCAATTATTGGGTTAGTTCCAGTTCATTTCGCTCGGATAATTGTCGAAGGCTAAACCAATCCTTCATTTATCGGGTGGGTGGTCGGGTGCGGATGAAAGCTGTTAAACCAATCCTTCATTTATCGGGTGGGTGGTCGGGTGCGGATGAAAGCTGTTAAACCAATCCTTCATTTATCGGGTGGGTGGTCGGGTGCGGATGAAAGCTGTTAAACCAATCCTTCATTTATCGGGTGGGTGGTCGGGTGCGGATGAAAGCTGTTAAACCAATCCTTCATTTATCGGGTGGGTGGTCGGGTGCGGATGAAAGCTGCTAAACCAATCCTTCATTTATCGGGTGGGTGGTCGGGTGCGGATGAAAGCTGCTAAACCAATCCTTCATTTATCGGGTGGGTGGTCGGGTGCGGATGAAAGCTGTTAAACCAATCATTCATTTATCAGGTGGGTGGTCGGGTGCGGATGAAAGCTGCTAAACCAATCCTTCATTTATCGGGTGGGTGGTCGGGTGCGGATGAAAGCTGTTATTTTGTTGTCTATTTGTGGATGACTAAGAAATATTTGTTATGTTTATAGTTAATTTATTGACGTTTGTAGGAAAAGGGGTGGAGTTCCTATATATGTTCTTGTTATCGTTGTTTGTGTTGTTGTTGTTGTTGTTGTTGTTGTTAGTGGTGGTGGTGGTGTTCGTAGTGGTTGTTTCAATGTTGTTTTATATTCCTCTGTGCGATCACATAGGTTTGAAAATTATATATTATAGAGTCGTGTGTGTGTGTGTGTGTGTGTGTGTGTGCCACTTACTGTCCTGTACCTTTGTAGTCAAACAGACGTGACATCTGCCTGGCCTTCCTCGTTTACATTAGCTGTGTGTGTGTGTGAATGAGAGGAGAGAGAGAGAGAGGGGGGGGGGGGGAGAGAAATAGAGGGCTAGAGAGAGAAAGTGAGAGTGTATTTGCGTGTATGTGTGTGTATATATACAATATTTACCTACGTGTGACCGATAACGACAGAGGGATTAAGGAGAGGGTGAAATGTTTGTAGTTGTGGTGGTGGTTGTGGTGCGTCAATTAGTGGTTGTGGTTGTAGTAGATGCTCTGGTTGTGATTTAGAAGTGTAATTTCTTAGCCATTAGTTAAATTATATGATCATTTAACGGGCATACAGTAACATTATTTGTTTGTAAATTATACTGTTTTCTTCCCTACATAAATTCATGGAGTAGATACAAATTCATGTGCTTCCTATCTGCCATTCATCGTGCCTCCCACCTCCCTTTCTTCTTAACACACACACACACTCCCCCCCCCCCCTCACTTCCTTTACAAACACACACACACACACACACACACTCACTCACACACACAGTCCTCCATATCTGTCTACAATCGCCCCCCCCCCCCACTACACACACACACACACACACAGCCCGGAGCCTAGTAGGTAGAGCTCTCGTCTCACACACGAGGGGTCGGGGGTTCAATCCCCGGCCGGGGTAAGACAAATTGGGCTTGTCTCCTTTCATGTGTTAGCCTCAGTTCACCTAGCTGTAAATGTGCCTGGAATAAGTGGACGACGTTGTGACGTCCCATCTGGGGTTGGCAAAAATGGTACAAGGCGAGATGGGTATCATATGGTTCACCTAAGCTGATGGCTACCTAAGCCTTCGGGCGACACGGTACCGTCTATAGTGAGAATGGTACCATACAGATCCACCCTAAGCCTTCGTTTCCGATGTCGCCAATTGGCTAAAACTACAGACTACACACACATCCACAGCCATTCCAACGATACATATAACACCTACACATATAGGAGGCGGGAAATAACGAGCATGCTCACTCCCGCAATACAACTAGAGTAAGTACAACTAGAGTAAGTACACACACACACACACTCACACTCACACTCCGTGCCATTCTCAGCCTATCTTCATATCTGCCTACAATCGTGCGTCTTCCCCCCCCCCCCCCCCCACACACACAGACACACACACACACACACACACACTGCCTACCTACCTACCTACCTACCTGCCCAGGTTATCAAGATGTCACCTGAGTCCCTATGTGTCTCTGGGAATATGCCCTGCGTATCTTACCCGTGTCTCAATGTAACTATGTATTAACTACAGACATATATATATATATATGTATATTGTGTGTGTGTGTAATGGACAAAATATTGTAATAATTACAGAGTTGAAATGTATTCATCTCAAATAAACCTTATGTGGTCTTACTGTAGCCTATGTTAATTATAGTCTATATTTCGGTACAAAATCTTCGTAATAGCGGATTAATCAAGATGAGAGCATGACAATTGACCATCACCTCGCAAAACAAGTCTACTCTGTTTCTTTTCAACTGACGGTAAATTGAAAAGTTCCCATCAAGATTTCTCAGTTATTTTGAAGACTTTGTAGTGCAATGTGGTGCTAATTATATTAACTTGGTCTTAAGGGGAGATCTCCACTTGAGGGATTTTTTTCTTGACCCCTTTCTCCCTCATGTTTAGCCCCATTGCTTTTGATATTAAAAAACGTTTGCCCCATTAGTTTAGCGATTTTAAGAACTTTCACCCCATAGTAAGACCTTTTGTGCAATTCAGGTGTCGATTTTATCCTGGCGAGCGATAGCGAGCCTGTAATTTAAGAGGAACCGGCCTTCGGCCGGGACATTTTTCTACCGAAAAATGTACAAATTTATCTTGAAAGGGACTCAAGGGGGTGTAACTTTAAGCTTGATGGAGGTCTAGGGAACAAACTAAATACCTCCCCTTAATATGATGCAAAGACATAGCGGTTTCATATTTGTCCATTAAGTATCGATAAATTAGCTGCTAAGGGATGCAATTTACCACCAGGTGAAATGGAACCGAGTATTGTATATATCTACGTCATATTAATACCAAGTATTTTGTTTCCTAATTGCTGTATAATCAAGGTGGAAACATGACAATTTACCATCAGCTGGGAAAATAACAATACAATAACAAACTATAGTAACCCAATATCATACTAAAGCCGGTATCACACGAGAGCCGTTATAATCAACATTCGATGATCAACATTTTTGCTGGCAACATTTCTGGAGTATTTTGCCCTGGTATCGGAAACTAGACTGTTGATAGATGATTTTAAGTGATCGAACTATTCTAATGGTTGACCTCATAAGCTGCCAGACCAGTGTTGAGGATAAATGTTAAGTGAAAAAGCGCCCGTGTGATACCGGCTTTAGAAGGAATATTTTAATTGTCTTTGAATATTCCGGGCAACGGGAGTGAGGGTGGACATCCCCTACCAATTAGTGGAGGCAAGGTTTTTTTCTGTGTAAGGGAATGTAAATTGGATGTGGTTTGCGTGTTTACATATTCTCTCTCTCTCTCTCTCTCTCTCTCTCTCTCTCTCTCTCTCTCTCTCTCTCTCTCTCTCTCTCTCTCTCTCTCTCTCTCTCTCTCTCTCTCTCTCTCTCTCTCTCTCTCTCTCTCTCTCTCTCTCTCTCTCTCTCTCTCTCTCTCTCTCTCTCTCTCTCTCTCTCTCTCTCACTACTTAGCATCCCCCACCACCATTATTTTTTGTTCTCTCTCTCTCTCCCCCCCCCCCCTCCAGATCGAAGCAGTGATAACGATAATGAGTCTAAATGTACGACTTACCTTATGTACGGTACCGGTAAGTGTACATGGGTGTGTGTAGGTGTATGTGTATATATATATGTGTGCGTGTAGCGTAGGTGTGTATGTGTGTGTGAGAGAGAGAGCTTTATCCCATTGTTTTTGTTGAATATATCTCGTCTGGTAGCTTATGAATGAAAGTCGTATGAGGCATCGTTCTGTATGGCTCAAATAAGTGTTCGTGTGTGTGTGTGTGTGTGTATGTGATTGAAGCAGTGATAACAGTAATGAGTCTAACTGTCTTGACTTCGTTATGTATGGCTCAAGAAAGTGTACATGTGTGTGTGTGTGTGTGTGTGATTGAAGCAGTGATAACAGTAATGAGTCTAACTGTCTTGACTTCGTTATGTATGGCTCAAGGAAGTGTACATGTGTGTGTGTGTGTGTGTGTGTGTGTGTGTATGTGTGTGTCAAGCGTCGTCATTATGTTGTTGTTGTTGTTGTTGTTGTTCCCCAGGCTGCCTGGCCGAACAGCCCCAAGGTCCTGAGCAAGGCCAAGGCCATAAACGAGCGCCCCCACAAAACCCTCCCTGCTTACCACTAATAAAGCCTGGGTGACCGAAGCCACTCTAAGGCAGGGAGCCGAGGAGGGCGCGGAAACGCCCGGGAAACCAAAGCTTCACCCAAAGCCCTGTGCCCCTCAGCAATTATGAATGGAAAGTTGAGGGGCAAGGGAAAAATGTGACGCTTTGGCTCCCAATCTGCCAACTTTTAGGTTGGCAGTAGGGAGGTCAATCCACGGAAAAAACGCCGTCACTTGAGATCTAGAAGATATATAAGTAAAAGGAACAGTCAGAGTAAGCTATGGGTATGGCAGAGATCGCTCAGCTCTCACTCTGATAGACCAGCCCATCACCACATGACTAGAACCCAATCCTCTCGGCATCAGCTAGGAAAGGCCCTAGAAAGCCGCCTTTGGCGGGGGGATAGCTCCCCTATTTCAACTCCTTTCGGATTTGGGCACCCGCCCCGTCATTATGTAATTGATTTATAGTGAGCTTCAATAATATTCACAATTAATTAAAAATAATATGAGTATTCCTTACTTGAGACAGTATGAGTAGGTTAAATCACAAATACACAATCCATAAAGTACACAGTATACACAATATACACACATACACAATATTGGTAATGGTTTCTTGCTACAGTAGTAATTGGTGTACGAAATACTAATGGGTCTAAGCATGAGGGAGAAGGGGCTCCAGATTAACCTGTAGTACGTTAAAGAAGTGATCAAGTTGTAAGAAGAACGGGATGCGGATTTATTGTTACTTGTGTCAATCTCGATAATTCCGCCAGCTGATCGAGATGGCGTTAGGTGTTGTATAGAGAACATCTTTATCCACCAGTGTTGATTTTACTATGCCCTGTTTCAAATCAGTAGGGCAGAAATCGTGACCCCCCCCCCCCCTAACCTCTGTAACTCAAAAAAAGGGCTAGAGCAAATAAGCTGTTAATTTCCACACCTATTCCCTTTGTCGAGTTTTGGCTTACCTATTTGGAACAGGGTATAGTGTGACTGTTCCGTTACGGTGGGTTAGGTGCGACAGACGGGTAACGGTGACAGACTCCGGGGGTAATCAGACACCTGCCAACGTCACCCTCTATCTCTATTTGGAGGGGGGGACAGAACCTACAGGAACGGGCAAACAATGTAGGAGTTTAAGTTCTTCTTTTAACCCTTTGAGGATTATATATAACGCGTTTATGACAATTATTCTGGCTATCATTAGGCTAGATGATTTTACTTATCTGAAGAAGGGTATATAGAAGCCGGAGGGTTAATTGAGACAGTCTTTACCCTTTTAGCTCCCACAGATCCTTCCTAACTATATACAATCGTCTAATGATAGCCAGAATATACTATCAATATACGAAACTATCTTCGAAGGGTTCATAAGCAAAACACCTCAATATTTGATGTTATAACCAAAATTTGCCCAGATGTGTTAGGTAGCAAATTAATACTAAACTTGCAGAGAAAGTAACTCGAAGGTACAGAGACATTTCATAACCTTTGATACTATGCAAACACAGTTGCAAGTTTGTTGTATGGACTGGTTAGTGGGCCGGACAGTTGCAAGTTTGTTGTATGGACTGGTTAGTGGGCCGGACAGTTGCAAGTTTGTTGTATGGACTGGTTAGTGGGCCGGACAGTTGCAAGTTTGTTGTATGGACTGGTTAGTGGGCCGGACAGTTGCAAGTTTGTTGTATGGACTGGTTAGTGAGCCGGACAGTTGGGCAGAGTCGCTGTGGAGCATATGTCGGCAAGTTCAAGCTCACAGATCTTGACTTTGCAGATGATGCAGTGATCCTAACGTCTCTTACCAGATTGACCCTTGAGCCGCTAAGGACTTGCCTCAGCCATGAGTTCCGTGGTCTTCCTCTAGGCCTCCTCCACTCAGGGTTGTTATCTGTAGAGACCACCCTCCATCAATATTCTCCCCCCTGTGTCCAACCAGAGTCTCATCTTCACAAGCCCGCTGATGGGTCTTATTTCTGTGTTATCTGTAATCATCACAGCATCAATCAATTCCCGACTCACCCATCCACCCTGTCCTCTCCTTCCGCATACCTTTCCTTAACTGTACAGTATGTGTTTTGTTATCTATGTATCACTTGAGAGGACATTTGTGGTTATGTGTATATATATATACTGTATATATATATATATATATATATATATATATATATATATATATTTATGTATTTGTTATTATTGATTTATTATGTTTTTAGTTTCCTCCCTATATCTCCAGCAAGCTTTAAATATTGCCCCCCTTTCGAGATAAATTAGTGCATTTTTTCGGTAGAAAAAGACCCCGGCCGAAGGCCGATTCCTCCTAAATTGCAGGCCTGTTATCGCTCGCCAGGAAATAATTGACACCTACATGGTACGAAAAGTCTTAATATCGCCAAACTTATAGGGTGAATGTCTTAATTACAAATTATTAAAAATAACGGTGCTAAGAATAAGGGAGAAGGGGGTAAAATAAAAATAAGTATAAACACTGTCCTTAACTGTAAATGTTTTGTTATCTATGTGGCTATTAATATCTGTCTGTCAGTCTGTCTATCTCTCTGTCTCTCTAACTGTAGGTATGGTTGTCTGTCGGTGGGTCTGTCTGTCTGTCTGTCTATGCTTGTCTGTGTATGTCTAAATGTCTGTGGCTTTGTTTATCTGTGTCTGTACCTGTTCCTTGTTATTCATTTATTCATATGTATGCATGAAGCTACGTATATACAGTATGTATACAGTATATGTCTGTCTGTGTGCTGTCAGTTGGTTTCCTAATTTTCGGGTTATCTGTCTCCTAATATTCCGTTTCATTTGCTCTCAGTTGATCAATTTGATTCAATTCAGGAGGCGACCCGGAGATTTTCACAAAATTTGGTGAACAGATAGGACATACGCCAAGGAAGAGGTGATACAATTTAGGAGGCACTCCGAATCATAATGAAACCCAGATCCAGAAAAAAATAGGCCTATGATATTAATAGTAAACAACGAGCGTAGACGGAGGTATTCGCTCTACCTATTTCGCTTCTGTTACCATCCTATTCCTTCCCCTTCCTCTCATTTGTGTTTGATCCAGCCCCTCCCTCTCTCTCCCCTTCACCCCCCCCCTTAACCCCTCCCCATTACGTCCATCACCTTCCCATTAAGCTGATCATGATATAGTAGTGGGGAGAGAGAGAGAGAGAGAGAGAGAGAGAGAGAGAGAGAGAGAGAGAGTATTAATTGTAATAAATGTGAACCATACTGTATATATAAAACAAAACACTAATGGAAAGACGAACAGTGTGACTTATGGATACACACCTGTACCTGTATATACAAATAAACAATACAATACAGGAATAAACAAAGAGACCTAAAGAAATAGAACACAATTATATAGATTGAGCATTCTGAAATTTTGAGAACACGCATACAAACACACTCACATACACGATGTTTCTCTCTCTCTCTCTCTCTCTCTCTCTCTCTCTCTCTCTCTCTCTCTCTCTCTCTCTCTCTCTCTCTCTCTCTCTCTCTCTCTCCTACTCAGAGTACATACCACAGGGCCTAAACTAATTAAAGCTGTCTCTTTTTTGTTAGCTGATAAAAGGCATTTGATGTCCGTCCACGGTTTAGAGAGAGAGAGAGAGAGAGAGAGAGAGAGAGAGAGAGAGAGAGAGAGAGAGAGAGAGAGAGAGAGACAAAATTGGTGTGTGAGAGAATGTGATTATATGTGTGTGTGTGTGTGTGTGTGTGTGTTTTTGTATTTAATGTGCAGATGAGCTTCAGTGTGTGTTCTGCAGTCACACAGTAGAGTCAACAATCAGAGTTTGTAGATCATGATAGAACATAAGGAAGTGAGAGAGTGAGAGGCTGACGGGGAACAGACTGGGAGAGAGAGAGAGAGAGAGAGAAGTTTATTGTGTTGTCCAAAGCAAATGTGAACGAAAAGAAAGAGAAAAGAAAGAAAATGAGTCGATAATTAGGCACACGCATGATGCAAATTTTGTAAGGGACAATATAGAAAAGAGATAATAAGACACGGCACAGGAAGAAACGCCCTATACCTCAGCCCCTCCCTCCCTGTCCTCACGATATAATGGTCAGCCCACAAACGTTTCCATCATGGGAATCACCGTCATTTGCACGTTTTATATTCCCATCACACACGAACGTTTCAATCCACCCGCCCTCATCCATCAGCAGAGTGAAAAAGAACACTCTATACGTCTGTGTTGAAATTCCTACAAGGTGGACGCAATATTTAGCTCCAATGGAATCTTTATAAGGAAATGTTTAGCTCCAATGGAATGTTTATAAGGAAATGTTTAGCTCCAATGGAATCTTTATAAGGAAATATTTAGCTCCAATGGAATCTTTATAAGGAAATATTTAGCTCCAATGGAATCTTTATAAGGAAATATTTAGCTCCAATGGAATCTTTGAGGAAATATTTAGCTCCAATGGAATCTTTATAAGGACATATTTAGCTCCAATGGATTCTTTGTAAGGAAATATTTAGCTCCAATGGAATCTTTGTAAGGAAATATTTAGCTCCAATGAAATCTTTATGAGGAAATATTCAGCTCCAATGAAATCTCTATAAGGAAAGCCAATCTAAAACGTATTATTTTTCTACGTGAATGAATGAATGATACAAACGGCAAAGCTGCCAATAACAAGTAACCCCCTACTTCTATAAACAGTCCTGCAGTCCTTTCGTGTCCTCTTCATTCTCTCTACCATACTTCCCTTCTTCGTCTTCTTATCTCTTCTTGCCCCTCCTTTACCTTTGCCTTTTATGTATGTATTATCCTAGTTTATTATGGCATTTATATTATTAAACTTTGGTATACTATTACTTTGGTATACTATTACTTTGGTATAGTATTACTTTGGTATACTATTACTTTGGTATACTATTACTTTGGTATACTATTACTTTGGTATACTATTACTTTGGTATAGTATTACTTTGGTATAGTATTACTTTGGTATACTATTACTTTGGTATACTATTACTTTGGTATACTATTACTTTGGTATGCTATTACTTTGGTATACTATTACTTTGGTATAATATTACTTTGGTATAATATTACTTTGGTATACTATTACTTTGGTATACTATTACTTTGGTATACTATTACTTTGGTATACTATTACTTTGGTATACTATTATATTACTCCATTCCTATAGCTTATGTATTGGCTTCATACAAATCTATTATTGGCCCATGTTATCGTTCATTCATTTGTATTTGTTCTGTGCTCTTATTCCTCCTCTTCTTGTCTTCCACTTTTATATTCTTCTTCTATTCTTGTTATTGCCCCTTTCCATCTTTCTCTCAGTTTTATTTGTTGTATGTTCTTATTCCTCTTCTCCTTGTCTTCCACTGTTTCAATCCTTCTATTCTCGTCCCCCCCCCCCTCCCCTCTCCCTCCTTACCGCTGTCCCTGCTACAGACCACCCACCTAGCCATACACTAAAATGCACCTTGTCCCCCCCCCCTCATCCCCCCTCTCTATCCTTACTCCCTCCTTCCCTCCTCTCCCACTTTGTCCTTACTCCTTTTTCCCTCCTCTCTCCCTCATCCTCCACTACCCCCCATTCCACTCCTACTCCCTCCTCTCCCCCTTATTCTCTACTCCCCCATTCCACCCCTACTCCCTCCTTACCTCCTCTCGCCCCCCCTCCTCACCCCCCCCCCCCCCCTCTATCTCTACTCCCACCTTCCCCCCTCATCCTCCAATCCCTCCCATTCCACCCCTACTCCCCCCCCCCTTCATCTCTCCACTCTATCCCTACTCCATCCCCCCCCCCTCTATCCCTACTCCCTTCTCCTTCCTAACCTACTCTTCTTCGTTTCAACATTTCATCTCCTACACTTTTACTTTTTGCCTACTCTCTCTCTCTCTCTCTCTCTCTCTCTCTCTCTCTCTCTCTCTCTTTCTTGTTATCTCCGCCAATGAAGTTGGAGGAGGTTATGCTATTGCCTCGATATCTCTAAAAGTTATGAAATTAAATTAACAAAAAATGGTGGACAGACCGTATGTGTGTCAAGGAAGAAGTGATTCAATTTAGGTGATCGGCAGAGCGCATCCCTCTGCCAGCATAAGCGTCTCCCAAACTTATGGACCGATCGATGTTCACGAAATTTGGTAGGCAGTTCGAATATGTGCCAACGAAGAAGTTATTCCATTTAGGGTCCGATCGGTAGAGTGCATACCTCGAGAGTGTGTGTGTGTGTGTGTGTGTGATATAATAAATGTGTCTAGCCTAGAACGAATAATACTGCAAAATACTGCATGATTATTATGAAAGGACAATACTAAGAATATTTGGAACCGGGTGGCTTTCTGTATATTATGAGTCGGATATCGTAGTCCAGAGTTACAATGCAATTTAGTTTTACATTATATATAGGCCTATATATATATATATAAAGTATATACTGTATATATATATATATATATATATATATATATATATAATATATATATATATATATATATATATATATATTTTTTTTTTTTTTTTTTTTTTTTTTTTTTTTTTTCTTTTTAAACTAATCTTAGACTTAACCTAACTTAGCCTTTTCGGGCCAGGCCTAATCAACTGCAATGTGTGAGCGAAGCTAATATTTACCTGTAGGCGAAACATAAATGGAAAGACTAACAACTTATATGTAAAAATAACAAGCTTCCATTTTCACACACTACACCACACCGACTCGCTAAAAATCTATACTCATATTTTTTTCCCTGCGTCATTAAGTAACAAAGACCACAAATAATGAGGAAAAAAGGAGTTAGGCATTTTCCCACGAGAAGAAAAAGGGAAAAATATGACGGGCACATATTCAAATGGGCCTGAGCAAATATTAGGCTATGAGTGTGATAAGCGTAGAGCAAAAAAAAAAAAAATCTTCGCGTCATTCCATTCCCATATTCTCTTTCTTTCTTTCTTTCTTTCTTTTTCTTTTTTTCATTCTTTCTTTTATTTGTTCTTTCTTGCTTTCTTTCTATATTTGCTTTTATTCTTTCTTTCATTCTTTCTTTATTTATTTATTTATTTGTTTTATTTATTTGTGTCTTTTTATATATGTGTGTGTGTGTGTGTGTTTTCTTTCTTTGTGTCTTTTTATATATATATAATAATAATAATAATAATAATAATAATAATAATAAACGGTTTATTAAAGAATGGCAGCCTCATGAGCTGAAAATACACATTTTACAATTTAGTGGATGAACATGAGATGTACAGATATGAGGATGTTAAGCTTAGTTTACAAACAAAATAAATAAATACAATAATGATGCATGTGCAGAATACAAATTATCATAAAATAACCATGAGAGTAAGTGATATACAGTACATATACACATTTATTTACTTACTCATATACAGAACATACGTATATACACGTACGTGCGCACATACATATACATACATATGTAGGAACATAAGAACATGCAGTAAGTGTGCACATGTCCGTATACACAAACGCTCACGTATGCACACAAACATACATACATACAGAAACTGTTTTGGTAAGTCAGGTAAAGAGGGTGCAGGTACTACAATGGGAGGTTAATCCTCGGTAGTGTAGGTGTGTGTGTGTGTGTGTGTGTGTGTGTGTGTGTGTGTGTGTGTGTGTGTGTGTGAGACAGAAGGCGAAATATGGAAGAGCTGGGCGTTCTATTGTTAAGGGTGGAAATACATGGATGAAGATACGCGAACACTTAATAATAGATAATGCTTATGCATAGATTTATAATCAGAAGTTGCGCTAGTGAGCAATATGTTCTCGCTCATATGTACGTATATTTACATACATATGTGCATATGACCATATAAATATAAATACACGTACAGTACATATATATATTATATACCTTATATTCTCAACCGGGCTCGAACCATTGACAGCACGTACACACAGACATACATATACATAAATATATGCACATTACATGCATATATGCTCTGTGTGTGTGTGTGTTGTGTGTGTGTTTTAGAATGCTCGTCGTGTGTGAAGAAGAAGAGGACATTATGTAGTTTAGAGAAGAAAGTAAAACAATGAAAGGAAGCCGGTGGAAGGGGTTTCACTAGTGGCCTATATCACCACCACCACCACCACCACTATCACTGTCAACATCACTATACCACCATTGTCACCACCCAACCACTCTCCTCTCTCCTATCACTATCATCACCAACACTACCTCTTCCACCACTGTCACCGCCACCACTATCACCACCACTACCACCGCCACCATTGTCACCACCCAACCACTCTCCTCTCTCCTATCACTATCATCACCAACACTACCACCTCCACCACTGTCACCGCCACCACTATCACCACCACTACCACCGCCACCATTGTAACCACCCAACCACTCTCCTCTCTCCTATCACTATCATCACCAACACTACCACTTCAACCACTGTCACTGTCAACATCACTTCCACCATTGTCACCACCCAACCACTCTCCTCTCTCCTATCACTATCATCACCAACACTACCACTTCCACCACTGTCACCGCCACCACTATCACCACCACTACCACCACCACCATTGTCACCACCCAACCACTATCCCGCTATTTTGCTCCCTACACCTCCATCAAACTTTAGAAAACACCTTCAAGACTCGCCTTCGAGATAAATGTGTAAATTTTTCGGTATATAATTGTGCTCCTAAATGACTCGCTATCGCTACCCCGGGAAAAATCGACACCAACATGGTACGAAAGGACATGTTAGAAAGGTTAGATTAGATCAGATTAGATCAGATTAGATTAGATCAAATTAGTTTAATTATGCATAGGCTTTGTTGGTATTGGTCAGATTTAAAAAACAAAAAAAGGTTATGTTAGGGCAGGAAGGTTGTGGTATCAAATAAATGGATAAATACGATTAGTTAGGATTAAATTAGGTTAGGTTAAGGGGAGGCTGGCCGTTTGTTTGGTCTATTAATTCATTTATTCATATTTTGATTTAGTTTCCTCCCTAGACCTCCATCAAGCTTTAAAAACAAAAACCTAGACCCCCCTTCAAGATAAATTTGTACATTTTTCGATAGAAAAATTTCCCGGCCGAAGGCCGGTTCCTCTTAAAATTGCAGACTCGCTATCGTTCGCCAATAAAAAACCGACACCTAAATGGCACGAAAAGTTTTAAAATTGACAACGAAATGGGGCGAAAGGTGTTAAAATCGCCAAACTAATGGGCCGAACGTCTTATAATCTCAAAACTGGTGGGGCTTAATTAACATGAGGGAGAAAGTGGTCCAGAAAACCGGCCCCCCCCCCCCCCCCTCCCCCTCTTCAGGTGGGTATATCAGGGTAAACAATACAAGACAAAACTAGGTTGTTAAGTCAAATTATATATAGCTACACCCGGTTCCCAATAAGTAGGCCAAAACACGTGAACATTAAGGGGAGGTTTTTAGTGTGTTTCCTAGACCTCCATCAAGCTTGAAATTACACCCCCTTGACCCCCTTTCAAGATAAATTTGTACATTTTTCGGTAGAAAAATGTCCCGGCCGCAGGCCGATTCCTCTTAAATTGCAGGCTCGCTATCGCTCGCCAGGAAAAAATCGACACCTAAATGGGACGAAAGGTCTTAAAAGTGACATAAATTGGGTGAAAGTTCTTAAAATCGCCAAACTAATGGGGCGAACGTCTTAAAATCTCAAAAGCAATGGGGCTAAACATGAGGGAGAAGGGGGTAAAGAAAAAATCCCTCAAGTGGAAATCTCCCCTTAACCTCTATAGCCCACAAACGATAAGAGTAATCGAGCTAATAGTTCTACCATTTGGGAAGGGTCAGCCAGGGAATAGGAGTTGAAATTTACAGCCCATTTGCTCAAGCCCTTTTTTTAGTTTTGTTTTCTTTTCTATGTGAGTAAGGGAGACAAAAGACAAAACTGCCTGTGACGAGTGCCTGCCCCAGGGCCAAAATCAAGGGACGTTCGAGCCAAAATGTTTGGACACACGGAGTTTGAAGCTATTTAAGTCATAGGCAGAGGGATAGACTGACTCTGGGAGAGAGTACCAGAACTCAGAGGTTAACCCGTTCTGTACCAACGGCGTCTCCTTGATTTAATTCTAGCTATATTTAGACGATTTTGTTCAGTTTAAGAATGATCTGTGGTAGTAAAAAGGGTTAACTGATATAGATATAAGCCTGTTAATTGGTGGAGGCCCTTAACTTAATTAAATCGTCTACTAGTTGCCAGCATGCATTGAAAAGGACGTCAACGGTACAGGAGGGGTTAAAACAGGATATGGCACATAAACCTAAACAAACTCCATTACCCTAATCCTCTCCCACATCACCACCATTACCGAAAATCACCCACATCATCAGTCCCTCATTTAGGCCATAGGAACCCAAACACTCTCTTATTTTTTCTTATTTTAGGTGGCCACCGAACAGACTGGACAGATCGTCTAGTATTAGTTAGGTGGCCACTGACAGATCCCAGCTTATTTTACATTGAGCGTATTTATCAATACCAAATCAATATCAATATCAAAGGCCTTAACCTTAAATAGGAACCCAAACACAAACACACACACACACACTCTCTCTCTCTCTCTCTCTCTCTCTCTCTCTCTCTCTCGCTCGCTCGCTCGCTCTCTCTCTCTCTCTCTCTCTCTCTCTCTCTCAACTACGGACGGACAAACTGGTTCGCGCATAACACTCGACGGTTGGCCTCTGGCTCCCACGATTCCCAGGATATTCCCACGATCCCCTACCCACCCACACCTTTCCCTCTCTATCTATCTATCTATATCTATCGATGTATCTATATCTATCTATCTATCTATCTATTCTATCTGTGTCTGTATATCTGTCTACATATCTATCTCTCTATCTATCTATATCTATCTAGCCATCTGTGTCTGTCTGTCAGTCTGTCTATATATCTATCTATCTATCTATCTCTCTATCTGTGTCTGTCTATATATCTATCTATCTATCTATATCTATATATCTATTTGTCTATGTGTGTCTGTTTGTCTGTATGTCTGTATGTCTGTCTGTCTGCCTTCCACCGTTGTTGAGTATCACCTGTATTGTCTTCCCAGGTTAACGACTACGAGACTATAGCATTGTTCCAAGGGGCCAAGGGCAAGAGGTCCGCCTGCCTGCACAAGTCAAGGAAGACGCTTTCAACACGACCTTTAAAGAGAAATCGATAAAAAATAAAAATCACTAGATCTTATTATATTGTTCTCTGTTTTTGTTTTATTTTATATATATATATTATACTGTATATATATTTATATATTTATTTATATACAGTATATACAGTATGTTTTTGTTTTTTTTTTTTTTTTTCAATTATTGGTCTTTCTAATTCAAAGATTGATAAATTTAATGGCAAATCGCCTGCCCAATGGATTGATTTTTTTTTCTTCTAAATCTCAAAACTTATTGGGCAACCCATGATGCAGAAGGGGGTCCAGAAAAAAAAATATCCCTGTTAAGATGAATTACAATTATTTTCACGAGAACATGGATGCAATGTTGCCATCACACAAACAACAACAAAAACATACAGACTGTTTTATTGTACTCGCAAAACAAATACAGCAAATATGACGAATGCAACATCACAAATCATGTCTACACTAAACTGATATATGTGTATATTCGGATGGTTATCACGAGATCATAGATGCAGTTGCAGTTGCAGGGAATATAAATATATATCCGACCTTTTGGGAGTCATTATGATATTTTGTTTAATTATTATTAAATATTTTGCTTGTTTATGCAGTTTTCGAGAAATGCATTTTAGTTTATCCGGTAGGCTGACAAAAACACCTTCCCTGACTTCCTTAAGAGTATAAAATAGTACCCACCCAGACAGCTTGCAAGCTAAATTCGTTGTCCTGACCGAAGGCTGTTTTGTTCTAAACTAATCGACGCCTGCATGTGGTGAATTTCCATAGAAGCGCCAAGCTTATGGGGTGAAGCGTCTTAAAATCTCCAAACAAATGAAGCGAAACGGGGGAGTTTCGGAAAGACGTACCCCCTTGGACAACATAGGGTTAATCAACAACAAAAAACTCCCATTGTATTTTTACACTCGCGCGAAATACCTGCGCTTGCGGTCGAATCCCGTGAACTAAGTGGCCATAACGCGAGCCCAAACCCGGGAATCTAGCGCCGTAAACCACAATCACGTCACCCCCCCACCCCCCATTGTTGCGCCTTCCGATGCTACTTAGTGGATGACAGGTAAAACAGGAGGACAGGAAGATTGCTTAAGGGGAGTTTTTAGTTTGTTTCCTACTCCTCCAGCAATCTTAAAATTTTACCCCTTTGACCCCCTTTCAGGATAAATTTGTACATATTTCGGTAGAAAAATGTCCCAGCTGAAAGCCGGTTCCTCTTAAATTACAGGCTCGCTATCGCTCGCCAGGATAAAATCGACTCCTAAATGGCACGAAAGGTCTTAAAATTGACATAAATGGGTTGAAAGTTCTTAAAATCGTCAAAATAATGGGGCAAACGTCTTAAAATTAAAGAAAACAATGGGGCTAAACATGAGGGAGAAAGGGGTGAAGGAAAAAAGTCCCTCAAGTGGAAATCTCCCCTTAATGATGTAATGGACAGAGCTGAACTACTGGTTATCAGGGTGCCTGTGGCTTGAGTTAACAGCATGGAGGAGAGAGAGAGATAGCTTATGTTCCCTTTTTTCTTGCGGGTCATATGTTTTCTTTTTTTTTTAGCAATGTTGATGTCTATTTGTTTAATAATCTCACTCCCAACATCAAACACCTCCCAATTAAGGGCAGGTTTCTAGTTTGGTTCCTACTCCTCCAGCATTCTTAAAATTTCACCCCCTTGACCCCCTTTCAAGATAAATTTGTACATTTTTCGGTAGAAAAATGTCCCGGCCGAAGGCCGATTACTGTTAAATTACAGGCTCGCTATCGCTCGCCAGGATAAAATCGACACCTAAATGGCACGAAAGGTCTTAAAATTGACAGAATGGGGCGGAAATTCTTAAAAATCACCAAACTAATGGGGCAAACGTCTTAAAATCTCAAAAGCAATGGGGCTAGACATGAGGGAGAAAAGGGTCAAGAAAAAAGTCCCTCAAGTGGAGATCTCCCCTTAAATTGATGAAAGCATTGTGATCCCACCGGGATTCGAACCTGGACTACCACATACAGAAACTTAAGGGGAGATTTCCACTTGAGGGATTTTTTTCTTGACTCCTTTCTCCCTCATGTTTAGCCCCATTACTTTTCTAATTTTAAAACGTTCGCCCCATTATGTTGACGATTTTAAGAACTTTCAACCCATTTCTGTCAATTTTAAGACCTTTCGTGCCATTTAGGTGTCGATTTTATCCTGGCGAGCGATAGGGAGCCTGTAATTTAAGAGGAACCGGCTTTCAGCCGGGACATTTTTCTACCGAAAAATGTACACATTTATCTTGAAAGGGGCTCAAGGGGGTGTAATCTTAAGCTTGATGGAGGTCTAGGGACCAAACTAAAAACCTCCCCTTAAACACTCTAACGTCTAACCATTACACCATCAAGATAGTTGGAGAGAGATAAACTGCTGATGTCAGAGTTGTTGTTGCTTGATTAAACATTGTGAGAGCGAGATTATACTAGCTTCTGTTCGCGTTCTTTATTTCCCTCTTTCTAAGACTTAAAATGCTTCAAAATCTGTACACTCCTTTGCTTGTTGATGTAATGGAGAGAGATAAACTGCTGGTATTAGGGTTCCTGTGGCTTGAGTAAACAGGGTCAAGGCATAATATCTTACTAGCTTCTGTTCGCATTCTTTATTTCCCTCTTTCTACGACTTGCAATGCTTCAGAATTCGTGCGGTTACTTGCTTGTTGATGTATTGGAGAGAGAAGAACTCCTGTGGCTTAAGTAAACAGTGTAAAGGCATGATATCTTACTAGCTTCTGTTCGCGTTCTTTATTTCCCGCTTTCTACGACTTGCAAGGCTCAAAATACGTGCGGTTACTTGCTTGTTGATGAATGGACAGAGATGAACTGCTGGTATTAGGGTTTTTGTGGTTGATCAAGTAAACAGTGTGAAGGCATGATGTCTTATACTAGCTTCTGTTCCTTTTCTTTGAGTTCATATATTTCTTTTTGCAGTCACTTGCTTGTTGCTGTATTGGAGAAAGATAAACTGCAGGCATTAGAGTTCATGTGGCTTGTGGTTTAGAGAGCTTACTAGCTTCTGTTTCCTTTCTTCGGGCTGTGTTTCCCTCATTCTACGACTTGCAAGGTTCAAAAACTGTATTTTCCTTTGATTGTTGATGTATTGGAGAGAGACAAACTGCTGGTATTAGGGTTCTTGTGGCTTGAGTAAACCACGTGTTAAAGGAGAGATCTTACTGGCTTCTGTTTTCTCTCTTCGTGCTATATTTCCCTCTTTCTACGACTTATAATACTTCAAAATCCGCAGGTATTATGGTTCTTGCGGCTGAAATAAACAACGTGTAAAGGAGAGGTCTTATTGGCTTCTGTTTTCCTCCTTCTTCTTCGACTCTTTCTCTGGCTATTTTTCCCTTCGTTTTATATTGTTGTTCTTGATTTTAAATGTTAATCTACAGCACCACTAACACAACTACTATCACCACCACCATCACTACCATAATCACCAACATCATCACTACAAATCGTCGCTACTGTGATGTGTGTTGTCACACACAAAGATCATCACCTCCATCACAACTACCACCAATCACCACAACCACCATTACTACTACTACCACCATAATCACCATTATCTTCATTACTGTGATGTGGGTGTACGGGGTGTACTACGGGGCACACACACATGCAGATCATCACTATACATACACACCATCATCGTCACTGCAGTGATGTATGTGTACACATACACAGAAACGTGGCACACATATCATCACACAAACATACACGGTGATTACCAGGGCCCACTATATAACCAGGGCCCACTATATTACCAGGGCCCACTATATTACCAGGGCCCACTATATTACCAGGGCCCACTATATTACCAGGGCCCACTATATTACCAGGGCCCACTATATAACCAGGGCCCACTATATTACCAGGGCCCACTATATTACCAGGGCCCACTATATTACCAGGGCCCACTATATAACCAGGGCCCACTATATTACCAGGGCCCACTATATAACCAGGGCCCACTATATTACCAGGGCCCACTATATTACCAGGGCCCACTATATTACCAGGGCCCACTATATAACCAGGGCCCACTATATTACCAGGGCCCACTATATTACCAGGGCCCACTATATAACCAGGGCCCACTATATTACCAGGGCCCACTATATTACCAGGGCCCACTATATTACCAGGGCCCACTATATTACCAGGGCCCACTATATTACCAGGGCCCACTATATTACCAGGGCCCACTATATTACCAGGGCCCACTATATTACCAGGGCCCACTATATTACCAGGGCCCACTATATTACCAGGGCCCACTATATTACCAGGGCCCACTATATTACCAGGGCCCACTATATTACCAGGGCCCACTATATTACCAGGGCCCACTATATTATAGACCTTGGTGATTACAATACTACCCCATCCCTACGGTGGATTACGTAATAAAAGCTACAGAAACCGACAGACACACATAATGGTAGGGCCAGCCAAAGACAGACACAACATAAAAGAAGACATATAGAGAGGCAGACAGGAAGGCATTAAGTCTACTGTTCAATGGCACACTCTTTCCCTACTGCCTAATCCGGTTTGACTCCGGTACGATGGTCAGGGACGGACGTGGGAGTGTGTGTGTGTGTGTGAGAGAGAGAGAGAGAGAGAGAGAGAGAGAGAGAGATGAGGTTATACCTAGAGGGGAGGGAGGGTTATCAGAGAGAGAGGAGAAATTATATGGGAGGGAGGGTTATCTAAGAGAGAGAGAGAGAGATAGAGAGAGAGTGAGTGAGAGAGAAAGAGAGAGAGATGGGAGGGAGGATTATCTAAGAGAGAGAGAGAGAGAGAGAGCGCTAATATACCTGAATAAGTGAGAGACAGGTAATGAAGGTAGAGGAACACACCTGAATGGAGGGATTACAATAGGCTTTAACGTGAACTGAAACGGAAGCTACTAGGGTAAATCTGCTCTTACTCTGCCCATCCTCTTTCACTCTCACTCTCACTCTCTCTTTCTCTCTCTCTCTCTCTCTCTCTATAAATATATATATACTGTATATATATATATAAAAACACCCATTTGAACTTATGATTCGTTAATGGCAAGTTATGAAGTATCTGGGATAGCATAGGGCATTGCTATGCTTAGTTTGGGTTTGGTGCAGATCAAAAAGGATAAATAACTATTATGCCTCACGAGTGTACTGTACACGCCGGTAAGAACGTCCTCATTTCGGTACCAGCCATTTCAGCGGCGAATGTCCTCAAAGCCAAATAATCCAGGTCAAAGATATCGTGTACAGTGGCGCTAATAAGTCATGTTTAGGCTGTCATTACGTTTGGCTCGCTCTGTGCTGTATTAATGTCTGTCAGATGTTGAATAGGGTGGGTAAGTGTAGGAACATGGTTGTATATCTCACTCAAAAAGAAGAAATCATGTGTAAATATTGCTGATACCAGTTATTGATGAAAACATAGTTGGTGCCGAGACATCACTTATTAGGCCGACTGTACTTTATTAGAGGACACCGAAACTATGGATGCCAGAGAGCAGTAAAAGAGAAAGTAGACCACACAGAGAGAGAGAGGAGAGTGTGGACGTAACAATGATGTTTATCTTTAAGGAAAAACAGAGAGTGAGAGGAGAGACAAGATCTGCGAGGGCGTGTGAGGGGTATATGGGTAACTGGAGTATATATTTAGGTCACAGGAAGAAACTGAAGGATGGAAAGTAGTTATAGAAAATCGTGGAAGTCTGTGGAAAAGGACATGTTTGGCAAAATACAAGCATAAAGTTGCATGCTTAACTAGAATGCACTTACATTTTGCTAAAGCATAAAAATAGTGTTAAGCTTTTTAGACAGATTTTCGCAATTAAGAAAAGGAGCTTCAACATACGTATATAGTGAATATATTTGAACACAACTATTGCCTGATAATTGAGAGAAAAAGAGGAACTGCTTATAAAGAAACGATATAGGAAGTGACTGAGTGAAACGGATTAAATTACATCGTAAATAATAGGTGTGGGTAAGTCGAGGAGAGAAAGATAGCAAATAAAGCGATAGTCAATGAAGCTGATTGTGTAATGGTTATGTCAATGGGAGAGAGAGAGTGAATAGAAGACCAAACAGACACAGCCAACCATCAAAGAAAAGATCACAGGCTAATAAGAGGGGCGCCGAAAAAATCCCTTCTAAGAGCCGAGATGGTAAACAGAGAAAGCGGAACGAAGGCTTTTGTTTTGTTTACAGCCTTATCGTCTGAGGGTAGCCCGGGTAGTGGCGGCGACCGTAGCCATGTCTAACCTCATTAACAGAGAGAGAGAGAGAGAGAAGGGGAGTGAGAAAGATAGTGAGAAATTATAATAAAGTTTGAGATACAAAAACTTATAAGAGAGAGAGAGTAGTACAAAGGAGTACAAAGGGAATCAAGCAACAACAGATCTAGTGACCCTTCTAGGCTGCTTGTCCTCCAAAACACTGAGGATCAAGTGTCCAAACAGTGGTTTAGAGTGGGTAAGGGAACATTGGAAAGGGAACTACTGCCCTGCCACTAACGTGGCAGGAACTAGGAAGTTAGTAGGAACATATGGGTTAGTAACTGAGGGGAGGATAAAGTTATTCATTTACAAACGTAGTCAGTCGCGGGTTTGATGCGAGATATTTGTCTAGGCGGAATTTAAATGAATCAACGGTGCTGCAGTCTATGACGTCTCGGGGAAGCCCATTCCACAATGGGCTCGATTGAAGAACAAATTCTTAGACTCGTGCGAGTTGAAAAGGTTTACTAATAATTTTGCAACCGTTTCCCCGCGTGTAATTAGATTGGTCGATATTGAAGTACTTATACATTATTGTCGATGCCTTTGATGATTTTGAACACTTGAATTAAGTCGCCTCTTAATCTGCGCTGGGTTAAAGGAAATAGATTTAATTCTCTAAGACGCTCTTCGTATGGTTTGTTCTTTAGGCTAGGTATCATTTTGGTAACTCTACGTTGAACTCGTTCTAGCTTGTTTATATCTTTTTGGTAATAAGGGCACCAGGATTGAACGCAGTATTCCAGAAGAGGGCGGACTAAGGAATTGTAAAGGGTTAGGATAACTTCTTTGGATTTATGCTCAAATGACCTGCCTATAAAGCCAATTATTTTGTTTGCCTTCTTAACAACTTCTGAACATTGTTGACCTCGGGTTTTGTAGGTTACTTCGAATAATTGTTACT
>CM064511.1:39867936-39939483 GCA_032716605.1 Paralithodes platypus
AAACGCGCAATCGGATACCGAAAGGGTTAAAAGACAAGTTAACGTTAGCCGTATTTTTCAGAGAGACTGACTTGATCACAATGTAGCATATGCATTACAAAGGCACATGCAGAACAAGAGAGAGAGTGTGAGTGTGAGTGAGAGAGAGAGAGAGAGAGAGAGAGAGAGAGAGAGAGAGAGTAGAATAAAGGCTATACAGAGTGATTCAGTATCACCCTGTATACTGGGTTAACGTGCCGAAACATCACAAACACATCCCGTAGAGTTTCCATCAAGCCACACGCCTCCTTTGTATTGCGTTATATAACTTCCATGTTAATTCAACGCAATGTTAGTTAAAGACCCAATAAAACTGAAAAACCCTAAACCTTACTTAATACCGGTACCCAACAAATAAAATAAATACAAAAATAAATATCCCTAAACCTTACTTAATACCGGTACCCAACAAATAAAATAAATACAAAAATAAATATATAGGCCTAAAGATGGGTGGATCATAATTATGCTTTCGATAATTCCATTGGAAGGTGATTGGTGTTGGGAGTAAAATTAATACCCGGTATATTAGATTATGAAGGAAAAAATAGGGAATTATATATAGCCTATAATACCGGTATTTATAATGATAAAATCGATTTGGGGCCATTGATATAATTTTACCGAGATCCTTCCGAAATGCATATAATCACCTACCCACCAAATGAACTTACAAATAGGCCAAATTAATGAACAATGAATAAATGTGGTACTCCGTGGATTCGAACCTAGGACACATACATCGACATTCAGCGCACTTAAACATTACGCTATCAAGACAATAAAAAAAAAAAAAAAAAAATCAGATAAAAAAGAAAAATGAATAAACGTGTCCTGGCATATCGAAAGGGTTAGTACAGTCAGGTGGGGGTCCACATCCCCGCGGGCCTAGGAGGGACCACACACACACGAGCAGCATCCGATCAAAGGCTAATAAAACAACGGGAGGCTTCCTTAATATCATCATAAAGTATAACGCAGATGTCAAACCCTTGGCAGCTTAACGGGGTCACCTGCTTTGTGTCTCTCTTTCTCTGGCTTGTATCCATTCGGCCCCATTCAGCCTACTGTTTTAAGACGTTTATCCCCATCAAGGTGTCGATTTCTTTCAGCATTGTATGGAGAAATCAGGCTTCGCAGGAGACATTTTTTTATCGAAAAATTTAGCGTTTTTAGATTGTTGTTTAATGGGTAAATATGCATTTCCTACTATTACCACACTTCAAAACACCCTTACACAACTCTAAAATAGATACAACAAATCAAAGCATTTTTTTAGTAATTTAATTAGGCTAGCCTACATAAACTTTATATTGACCGAAAATGGGAGTCTGCAGAAAGTAGATCGGCCCACACAAGGCAGATCCCTCTCACACCCAACCTCAATTACAAGGCCCAACTCACGAATGCATACAATACAAAGCATATATTTACAAGCTCAATTCAACCTCAAACAAAACTTCAAAATTGTATAATATATCCGAAAATCCCACTTTTAAATGTAGGCCTATCCACCAATAAAAAATATAGACCAACATTCATATCACAAATAATTTATTAGGCCTACAAAACAGTATTTATAATTACTCTACAATCACAGAGAGAGAGAGAGAGAGAGAGAGAGAGAGGAAGGAGGCCACTACAGCCGAGATTCGAGTAACCCGTGATGTGTATATAAACTCATTTTGAGAATGCAATTACATATTGTATTAATACATTCCTAATTCATATTTAATGTTGACCATTATAACCGTGCGCAATAATGGCTTAGCTATAATTTACAAGACACGAGAACAAGCGTGGCCAATCACAACTAACTGGCAGCTAGAGGAGGAAGGTGGGGGGAGTTGGGGATAGTTTGAGGGTGGAAGGTGGGGTAGACTTGGACTTCCTCCCCTTCCACCTGCCCAGGGTGGAGGGGGGAATGGAGGACCCAACCCTGAGCAGCTTTAAGTACGCGTGGGTGTAGTACATGTCGATGAACTACTTCAGATAATTAAGCCCTTAACTGTTCAATGTAATCATTATAATATGCCGGTACAGTTAAACACTTAAATCGCGACGCACCAATTTTAATCAGTATCGAACGTAAACAAAACAATACAATGCTTAATATATGCCGGATGATTCATAGGCCTAACCTAGATTAAATGGTTGGAACTGATGTAACCTTATAGATGCTGAGAACTGTACCTATCGCCAGAGAATCAGTAAGCATCGCAGGTTAAAGAATTCCCTCTCAGAATTGGGCCAAGGGGGTATTATAAAGTATATAATAACAATGATAATCACCATGAATAACTGAACCTAATATGAAAACAATCAACTCACCTATTGTTGGATATGATGCGAGGGGTGTATTATCCGAGTGTGTATCCTGTGTCACGCTGAAGACCTCATCCTCCTCACACTGATCACTCGTTTGTCATTATCCTTCGACTGTCATAGTAGTTATTCGATAGTTTACTAGCACTACCGTGGAGAGAACTATGTACCGTACACTCCTGCTGGCTAGCCTACTATGCAATCCAGTTTACTAATAGCCGCCGAAGACACTGGTTATTCACGTAGTTCGCGCTCGGCTAGCACTTCACTGGAGGTTCGGAGAGGAGCGACGGCAACACTCCCACCCTCTCGCCAGCACTCTCACGTGCGCACTGATAGGTAAACCGTAAACGTGAAAGATGCCGGGGCCGGGACCGGGCCAACGTTCGTCTCTCAGCCAATCAGCGCACGGAATGAGTTGCCGACCACCATTTTTTACCTGGACAGTTTATAGTTTTACATAAATTGGTTATAAGGATATATATCAATGTACGGTAATTATTGAAAGCATAATATAGGAATGGAATAAATATTTCTTCAGGCATTTTATAACTAGGCCCTATATACTATAATCTAGATCTATAGAATTGCCTTTATTTTATCCATTTCTATAAGTCTTTACGATCGAACTGTTAGCCAAGGTATTCCAGCGTCGGCATTTGGGTTATGTGAATGGCGTCACGAGTAGTATGCTATTAAGAGAAGCGTAACAGTGAATTATTATAATTATGAGGCTGGCTGGGGATTCGTAGCAGGGGACAGAAGGGGATGAATAGGGATGAACAGTGAAGCGAGCATGGGTTAAGGGGAGATTTCCACTTGAGGGATTTTTTCTGGACCCCTTTCTCCCTCATGGTTAGCCCCATTGCTTTTGATATTATAAGACGTTCGCCCCATTAGTTCGACGATTTTAAGAACTTTCACCCCATTTCTGTCAATTTTAAGACTTTCGTGCCATTTAGGTGTCGATTTTTTCCTGGCGAGCGATAGCGAGCCTGTAATTTAAGAAAATTAATTTAAGAAAATTCTACCGAAAAATTTACAAATTTATCTTGAAAGGGGGTCTAGGGGCTGTAATGTTAAGCTTGATGGAAGTCTAGGGAACACACTAAAAACCTTCCCTTAATAGTTTCCTCTCGATCTAACCCCTCCTTTCTCTTTCCTCCTCTCTCTTTCCTTTATCAAGTTTTCTTTTGGTTACTAATATAATATCTTGCTATCTAATCTTTCCCTCCCTTCCTATTCCACCTCCTTTATCAAGTGTTCTCCTGGTTATTAATATTTATCTGGCTATTTAGTCTTTCCTTCCGTTCCTCTTGCTCTCCCTTTCCTGAACCCCTTCTGTACTGACGATGTATTTTTGTTTTATGTTCTGGCTATATTTAGACGATTGTGTGCAGTTTAACCCCTTCAGACATATATGACGCAGAGGTTGCCAGATTAGCAATAAGAAATAGAGTTCTCTCATTACCTCTCCAAAATTAGTCTGCCACATCTAACTCAAAGACAACTGCAGAGGTTGAAGTAACTAAAATAAAGGTTGTAAATTAATAAGGCTTTAAAGTATCCCTAATAGGCTCAAAATTGCGTCATATGTCGGAGAGGGTTAAGAAGGATCTGTGGTAGCAAAAAGGGTTAAGTGAGATAGTTCGAAGCCTGTTGATTGATGGAAGCCCTTCTTGAATGGCCGAAACAACGCAAGGTACGATCTATAGTCTGTTCGCTGTAAGTAGTCGATAAATCATGACCTGTATCCTCTGTAACTCAAAAAGGGCTGGATCGAATTGGCTGTAAATGTCCACATCTATTCCTTGACTGACCCTTCCCAAATGCTAGACATGTTAGCTCGATTACTCTAGTCGTTTTTGAGTTACAGAGGTTAGAGGTCATGATGTTCCACCCGCCTATACTTACAGCGAATAAACTATAGTTTCCCCTCCGTCCTTCCACCTCCTTTATCAGCCCTGTCTCTTCTTTTCTCCTCCTTCTCTTTCTTTTTCTCTCTCTCTTTCCTCCCTCCTCTTTCCCTCCTCTTTCTCTCTCTTCTTTTCCTCCCCTCCTCTTTCTCTCTCTTCTTTTCCTCCCCTCCTCTTTCTCTCTCTTCTTTTCCTCCCCTCCTCTTTCTCTCTCTTCCCCTTTATCAAGTTTTCTTCCGGTTATTGTCTATTTTTTTCCGTCCCTCCTGTCACCCCCTTCTCTTCCGATCATTTCATTGTCCCTGCAAGGTCATCGTTTCACAAGCCTTCTCCTTCACTCTCTTCCCGTTCTACTTCTCTCTTATTCTTTATATTCTTCTATTTCCTCCCTTCCATCAAACATTCTTCCAGTGCTTAATGTTGTATATATATATATCGGATCTTTCTTATTGTCCCTGCATGATCATCGTTTCATAAGCTTTCTCCTACACCGTCTTCCCCTTTATACGTCTCTCATTAATTTTGCTTTGCCGTTATTATTGTTATTCTTCTATTTCCATTGATCAAATATTCGTCCAGTGTTTTCTATAGGTATATCCGATCTTTCTTATTTTTCCTAAGATATCATAGTTTCACAACCCCCTCTCCTACACTCTCTTCCTCTTCTCTTTTTCATTTTACCTTGCCGTTATTCTTTGTTCCTTCCAATCTCTCCAAATCTTTCAAGCCTTCTTCCGGTGCTTGCTATAGTACGTCATCCCTCTCACTCCAATGATCTTCCTTCCGTTCCCCCTGTTGTCATTCTTCTACCCTCTTACCCTTCTTCGCCTCTTTTCCTTACCCCTTTTCCACTTGGCTTCACATCAATAACGGGTTGCTTCCTGCACAGCCTCTTGAGAAGGTATGTTTTAAGGGAGTTCAGACGGTATTGTGCAGCATAATTTACTGGTTCGGCTCAATGGTTTAAGGAGGGGGTTTAGTTTGCTCTCTAAACCTCTTCTCAAGCTTTAAACAAAAACACCCACAAGACCCCCCTTCGATATAAATTTGTAAATTTTTCGGTAGAAAATTTTCCTGGACGAAGGCTTATTCCTCGCTATCGCTCGCCAGGAAAAAAAATCGCTAAATGGCACGAAAGGTCTTAGTATTGGCAAAAAATGGGCCAAAGGTCTGAAAAGCGCCAAACTAATGGGGCGAATGTTTTGAAATTTCGGAACTAATAGGGCTAAACATGAGGGAGGAGGACTCGAAAAACCAACTGCCTCCCCTAAAGCCGGTATCACACGAGAGCTTTTATAGTCAACATTCTATGAACAACAAATTTCTGGCAACATTTGAGGAATATTTTGCACTGGTATCGGAAACTAGACTGATGATAGACGAATTTAGGCAAAAGAAATATTATAAATGTTAAACACTGCCAGACCAGTGTTGAGGATAAATGTTGATGGAAAAAAGCTCGTAGGCTTTAGCGTTCGTGTTCTATAGCGATATAATAAAATATATCCTTATAGAAAACGAACGCTTACTTGTCTTTTCAAGTGCCCAGCCACATATGTTTGTACCGAAAAATGTACAAATTTATCTAGAAGGGGGATCTTGGGGATGTTTTTTTTTTAAAGCTTGATGGAGGTCTAGGGAGGAAGCTAAAACAAAATAAATAAACCAATAAATAAACCCTCCCCCCTTAAGTTTCGCGTTGTAGAAGTGGTTGTTAAGGGGAGATGGGTCGGTTTTCTGTTCCTCTTTCTCCCTCGTGTTTAAGCTCCATTTGTTTAGAGATTATAAGACGTTCGGCCCATTAGTTTGGCGATTTTAACACCTTTCGCCTCATTTCGTTGTCAATTTTAAGACCTTTCGTGCCATTTAGGTGTTTTTTTTCTTGGCGAGCGAAAGCGAGCCTGAAATTTTAAGAGGAACCAGCCTTCGGCCGGAACATTTTTCTACCGAAAAATGTACAAATTTATCTTGAAGGGGGGTCTAGGGGGTATTTTTCTAAGCTTGATGGAGATCTAGCGAGGAAACTAAGATATATAGAAATAAATTAATTAATAGACTAAATAAACGGATCATCTCTCCTTAAGTCGTGGGCTGTGATAGGCGTGTGAAAATCTATAGCCCTCATTGACTCTACTTCACCGAACACCCAAGGAAAGGCAGGCTAAGGAATCGGACACTGTGTTTGTATGTTAAGTGATGCTAATTTCCTCCCTTCCTTCTGCTGGTGATCTCTCTCTCTCTCTCTCTCTCTCTCTCTCTCTCTCTCTCTCTCTCTCTATCTCTCTCTCTCTCTCTCTCTCCTAACGATTATTTGACTTATCCTAATCTTTTACTGTAAATAATTGTCTATATTTATGGGTTCTCCGATGCTCACTAAACACGACTTGTTTCGTATTTATTTTCATGTGCATATTTCTATAACCCATTCCGTACCGGGGACGTCCTTTTCATCATATTCTGGCAACGATTAGACGATTTTATTCAGCTTAGGAAGGACCTCTAGCAATCATAAGGCTACAGACTATCTCAACCAACCCTTTTAACTACCACAGATCCTTCCCAAGCTCCATAATACGCCTTAAATATAGCTAGAATAGAATATCCCACACGTCGCTGGTACTCAAAGGGTTAACTGTCTTGATAGCGTAATGCATAAGTGCGCGGAATTTCGGCGTGAATATCCTAGGTTCGAGTCCTTGGAGTGCCACATGTATTTGTTGATTTCATTAATTGAGTTTAGAAGTGAAGTGGGTTGGTGAACAAAAATATACCGGTACTATGTTGGTATCTGAACTAAAGTGAGGGTAATAAGTGATCGAATTAAAGTGAGGATAATAAGTGATCGAATTAAAGTGAGGATAATAAGTGATCGAATTAAAGTGAGGATAATAAGTGATCGAATTAAAGTGAGTGATCGAATTTGTTATTATTATCGCTGTTATTGTGTGTGTGTATATATATAGTTTAAGGAGAAACAACTTGGTAAATATCAATACAAAAATGGGGGATACTAATATATTGACTTGAACATTTGAAAGGCACTAAATGTCGGTTAGAGTAAGTTCCCCGGCCATTGCCTATACAATATATGCTGGGTAAGAAAAATGCATACTGAACTCTGCAGAACTAGAGCAAAGTAGGTAGAAATTATTATATGGTATGTATTCATTTACATTATTTTAATTTCCTCCCTAGGCCTCTCTCAAGCTTTATAAAACGTTCTCAAGATCCGCCTTCAAAATTAGCTTGTACATTTTTCAGTTCCTCCAAAAGTACAGGCTCACTATCGCTTGGCAGAAAATATATAGACACCTAAATGGCACGAAGGGTCTAATTATTGCCAAAGAAATGAGGCGAAAGGTCGTAAAATCGACAAACTGATGAGGCGAACGTCTTATAATCTCATAACTAATGGGGCTAAACATGAGGGAGAAGAGGGCCTCTCCTTAATTAACTGTACAGGCTCCCCACCATCGCGTCTATTGCTCTGTTCATTGGCCGTGGGATTGCGTTCCCTTTGATGCGATTGGGTAGCCATTGACAGGGCAGGAGGCTGGGAATTACGAGAATATAGAAGGATTTTAGGCTCGATTTGTTTTTATTTCATTTTTTTAAGACACCATATTGTTCACCTTGTGGCGTTTTGCTTGCTTTCCTGTATTGTACATTCGACAACACAAATTCAGCCATTTCTGACTACTCAAACTGCATAACTGAATCTCCAAAATGCATATGCTTTGTAAAATTGGTAGCCATTGAGGAGGAGGAGGAGGAGGATGGGAATTACGGGAATATAGAGGAATTTTAGGCTTACATATTTGTTTTGCTTTTGATGACGCCATATTGTATACCTCTTGCTGTGATTGTGGCTAAGCATGAGGGAGAAAGGAGTCCAAAAAAAAACTATATTAGGCCTATAAGGATTTTAGGCTTACTTTTTTGTTCTGCTTTTGATAACGCCATATTGTATACTTCTGGCCTCGATTGTGGCTAAGCATGAGGGAGAAAGGAGTCCAGAAAAAAAACTACCATCTCATCTTAAACAAGGGGGGGTTAGCTTGATGGAGGCATAGGGAGAAAGCTAAACAAAAATGATAGAAAATATACATAAATCAAACATAAATACGCCCATCCCCCATACACATACGCCAGATAGCTTGAAAAACGCAATAATTGCCCCACTGCATAAAGGAGGGAGTAAAGCACTACCAAAAAACTACCGCCCGGTAGCTCTAACCTCTCACATCATTAAAGTTTTCGAGCGAGTCCTGCGAAGCAAAATTTCAACATTCATGGAGACAAATGAACTACACAACACCGGTCAACATGGGTTCAGAGCGGGAAGATCATGTCTCTCACAACTTTTGGAACACTATGACAAAATTCTTAAAGCGCTAGAAGAAAAGAAAAACGTGGATGTCATTTACACCGATTTTGCTAAGGCATTTGATAAATGTGACCATGGTATAATAGCCCACAAACTGAAAGCAAAAGGTAAAACTGGGAAAATCGGACGGTGGATATACAATTTCCTCGTAAACCGAAAACAATCAGTAGCAGTAAACCAAGTCACATCTGAGCCTTCGGATGTCAAAAGCTCAGTGCCCCAAGGAACAGTGCTAGCGCCCCTTCTGTTCCTCATACTAATTTGCGACATAGATACCAACACCAGACACAGTACGGTGTCGTCTTTTGCTGATGACACAAAATTAAGCAAGATAGTAAACACACAAGAGGACACGGGCCGACTGCAGGAAGACATGAATGTAGTGTTCCAGTGGACCAGGGAAAACAACATGCAATTCAATGAGGAAAAATTCCAATTAATACGGTACGGAGATAATAATGGTGTTAAAGAAATTACAAATTACTTAACAGAATCTAACCACATAATAGAACGGAAAGACAGTGTGAAAGAGCTTGGGGTATTAATGTCTGAAAATATGGGTTTCAAAGTACATAACCAGGTCAAAGTGGCGGCTGCGAAACGTCTAACGGGTTGGATTCTGCGTACTTTTAAAACACGCGGTGAATTGCCTATGATAACGCTCTTCAAATCTCTAGTGCTACCGCGGCTTGAATACTGTAGCGTATTAACATCCCCATACAAAGCAGGTGAAATAAATGACGTAGAGAGTGTACAAAGAAATTTCACTTCGCATATAAGTTCGATAAAACATCTACACTATTGGGAGCGTTTAAGAGCACTGAATCTGTACTCACTGGAACGTAGAAGAGAACGTTACCTAATAATATACACGTGGAAAATCGCAGAGGGTTTAGTACCAAACCTACATACTCCGATAGTCATGAAATTCAGTGATAGGAGAGGCTGGGAATGCGAAATCCCCCGGATGAATAACAGGGGTGCTATGGGCTCTCTGCGAGAGGGCTGGTTATCACACAGAGGCCCACGTCTCTTCAACAAACTCCCACGGCGAGTAAGAGACATGAGGGACATCTCGTTAGACAACTTCAAGAGAGCCCTAGATGTCGAACTGCAAAAAGTGCCAGACGAGCCCATCCTCGCAAGGGAGCGAGCTTCAAACAGTCTACTGCACCAGATCACCACCCATAACGAGGGGCGTCGCGCTCCTTGGTGCCGCTAGAAGAGTGGCGAACACATCAAAAGGTATCAAAAGGTATCGACATACGCCCATGTCGAATTTTATAAATCCTTGACATTCAACTTCATAAAACATATCTAGAGATCAATAATAGGCACTCATAGCTAACCCAGAACCTTAACGAGTAATTTATCCATGGTATCGATTGTATTTATTATATCTATTGTATCTGAGTTGTGTGTGAGTTTGTGTTCGTTGTTTTCTGTTGTGTTGTTCCTGTTCTGGCTCTGTCTTGAGTCGGCCTCCCCCCCCCCAAAAACAAAACAAAAACAAAAACAAAAAATAAAGGAAATGCGGAAAAAAAAAGAAAAAAAAAAGGGAAAGTGGGGATTGGGCCTGAGTATATAGAATAGAATAGAACTGTATCCGAGTCAGAGTGAATAACATGAATGGTACTGTAAAGAGGTTGGCATTATTCTCCCCACTGATAGTTCTAGGGGTTTGGTGGGAACTTATTTGTGTCGTCTATTGTGGGGACAAGTGGCATCATTTGAAGGGGGACTATGGAGAGGAGTCTTAAGCCGATTTTGTCCCGTCTACTGCGTCGTTTTTTGAAGTGCTGCGATAATAATTCAGTCCCCTTCCCCCCACCTCTCTCTCTAAATCTCTCTCTCTCTCTCTCTCTCTCTCTCTCTCTCTCCGTCGAATAATCTTTGCCGAATTATAAGAACATTTAACTTGAATATAAATTGAAGGAAGTGGTGCGAATTTAATAAAGCATAGTGACATTTCCAAGGCCATTTGTCCCTCTCGTATCTTCGAAAAAATATATCTTGATTCGACATGTTGGTATAATATTATAATACTAATAGTTTCAGCAGGTTACACGTTTCATTGAGGAGATTGTAGACACCAAACGCTTAGGGCACTACCCAGAGGAAGCCTATAGACATGTGATAAGGAGTTGCTGGAATTCCTGTTAATTTGCCTGGCTTCCCTCACTGTTTCTGTTTGTGTCTCACCTACACAGAGAGTAATCCAGCTAGCTCTCACAAACACCTCCTCCTCCTATCCATTGTACTACACTAAACAAGCACAAGTGAAATGTATTGGATCCTACGGCCCTAACAACCATTAACTCATGAAGGAAGGAGACAACAACCCACAAAAAACGACACCAGCCAACTACCATTTGAGCAAGTAACTCGTCCGCCAGTGTCAACAACGGTCCACTTGCGGAAAACATAAAAACTAAACCGTGAACATTTATGGCCAGCTTATCCCTTCACTGAAACGATCTTCTTTTGGCGACCCGAGTTATGACCCCGTTGCGCAAACTGAGACTTGGCGAATATAAAGAGAGAGAGAGTGGGAGGAAGGGAAAGGAGGGGGGCTTTTGTGGAGCTGGTTTGGGGCGGAGTTTTATGTTGTGGGGGTATGTTGGAGGGAGGTAAAGATGTGTGTGTGTGTATGTGTGTGTGTGTGTAGGTGGGTAGGCGCTGGTGTGTGTATGCTTGTGTGAGGGTGTGTGTTTTTTGTGGTGTTGGCAAGGGGCAAAGTTTTAGGTTGTAGGTGTTGTTGTTTGGGGTAGGTGGGAGGGAGGTAAAGATGTATGTATGTGTGTGTGTGTGTGTGTGTGTGTGTGTGTGTGTGTGTGTGTGTGTGTAATACTAATAATAAGTGTTGGTTTATTATTCACTTGCAGCCGTGAGACTGAAAATCTACAGAATTTTTTCTTAACCTAGGTACAGCACAATGCTTATTTACCTTAACTACGAGGTCACATGCGACCTTTGGTGACCGTGAGGTGCCGGAGTTCCCACCATAGTACGTACTGTACATACGCAGATGCACTGGTGAGAAGTATGTGTAAGGTAACACAAGCTGATAATTGCGCAGCCTGGCTAGGGAACGATCACAATACAGTCCTCTCCATCGGGATGGAGAAAAACAAAACTTAAGAATTCTGGTGGATTTGAACCCATGACATCGCGATTACAGTGCCAGTGCGTTAAACTGCTCGACCTTCCTGACCCTTATATGTGTGTGTGTGTGTGTGTGTGTGTGTGTGTGTGTGTGTGTGTGTGTGTGTGTGTGTATGTGTGTGTGTGTGTGTGTGTGTGTGTGTGTGCGTGTGTGTGTGTCCTTTATAGATAACTGTAAGTAACCTACCAAGATAATTCTACTTGGAACTTGCAAATAAGGAGAGAGAGAGAGAGAGAGAGAGAGAGAGAGAGAGAGAGAGAGAGAGAGAGAGAGAGAGAGAGTCGACACTAAAGAATGAGGAAAATATACACTGGTTAAAAAAGAAAAAGAGAACAGTTATCTCAACAAGAAAAATAAATAAAAACAAAATAAAAAGAGACGACTATTTCCTAAACATAAACACATCTAAGTCAAAGGATACACGCACATAAACACACATATTGAAATACATAAAGACTCAACATCAAAACAAAAACAACACCATAGGAACAAGGCGAAATAACAGGCATTCCAACAAATTACCAGGAGAGACTAAGATAAATGGGGAAACACGTAGACATTTTGGGAAACAGTCCTGAAACCCAAGAGTGACATTGAGATATGGGGTGAGACGGGGAAATGGAAGGGTGGTGGTGGTGGTGGTGGTGATGAAGGGGAGCTGTTGGAAAGGTGCTGGTGCTGGTGTTGTTGGAGGGGAGCTGTAGGAGATATGGTGGTGATGGTAGGGTTTGTGGTAGTGGTGTTGGAGAGGAGCTGTTGGAGGTAGTGGTGGTGATGGTACAAAGGAGTACAAAGGAAATCAAGCAACAACAGATCTAGTGACCCTTCTAGGTTGCTTGTTCTCCAAAACACTGAGGATCAAGTGTCCAAACAGTGGTTTAGAGTGGGTAAGGGAACATTGGAAAGGGAATTACTGCCCTGGAACTAATGTCCGTGGCAGGATTAGGAAGTTAGTAGAGGACAGATGGGTTAGTAACTAAAGATCTATGGATGGTGGGTGTGGTGTCAGGGTTGTGGTGGCAGGTGGGGTGTGTGATGATAGTGTCAGGGGTATGGTGGCAGGTGTAGTGGTGTTGTTTGGGCTATGGTGTCAGACAGGGTATGTAGTGGTGGTGTCATAGGTAGTGGTGTTTTGGCTATGGTGTCAGACAGGGTATGTAGTGGTGGTGTCATATGTGGTGTTGTTTGGGTTGTGGTGTCAGGCAGGATATGTAGTGGTGGTGTCATGTGGTGGTGTATGTAGTGGTGGTGTCAAAGATTGTGGTGTCAGGCAGGGTATGTAGTGGTAGTGTCATAGGTGGTGGTGTTTGGGTTGTGGTGTCAGGCAGGGTATGTAGTGGTGTTTGGGTTGTGGTGTCAGCCAGGGTACGTATTGGTGGTGTCATAGGTGGTGTAGTCAGGGGTATGGTGGCAGGTGGGTGGCAGGTAGTGGTGTCAGGTGCAGGGGTGTTGTTTGGGCTGTGGTGTCAGTCATGCTAAGTGGTGGTGCTGCTATGGATGGCTGCAAGTGGTGTGTGTGTGTAGTGTTGGTGTCAATAATGGTGGTGTCAGTGGTGGTGGTGGAACAGGTGGGGTACGTGGTGCTGGTGTTTTGGTAGTATCAAGTGGGCTAGGGGTGGAGTCAGTGTTGCGGTGGTAGGAGTGATGTGTGGCCAGGGTAGGGTAGGGTAGGGTTGAGCAGGGTAGGGTAGGGTAGGGTTCGGTAGGGTAGGGTTCGGTAGGGTAGGGTAAGTAGGGCAGAGTGCAGAGTTTAGGGCAGGTAGGAGGGTAGGTAGAGGGAGACGTAAGGCAGGGTAGGGTAGGGAGGGGATGGTAGGCTAGGATAGGGTAGGGTAGGTAGGGTAAGTAAGGCAGATGGCAGAGTTTAGAGCATGAAGGAGGGTAGGTAGAGGGTGAGGTAGGATAGGGTAAAGCAGGGTAGGGTAAGTAGGGCAAAGAGCAGAGTTTAGGGCAGGAAGGAGGGTAGGTAGAGGGAGAGGTAAGGCAGGGTAGGGTAGGGAGGGGACGGTAGGCTAGGATAGGGTAGGGTAAGTAAGGCAGATGGCAGAGTTTAGAGCATGAAGAAGGTTAGGTAGAGGGTAGGGTAGGGTAGGGTAGGGTAGGGTAGGGTAGGGTAGGGTAGGGTAGGGTAGGGTAGGGTAGGGTAGGGTAGGGTAGGGTAAGTAGGGCAGAGGGCAGAGTTTAACATAAGAACATAAGAACATAAGAAAATGGGAGTCTGCAGAAAGCCGATTGGCCTAAGCAAGGCAGATCCCTGTCCCACACAACCCCAATTACAAAGCCCAATTATAGGCAGAACAGTTCAGGTCAGTCAGTGACAGGAGGAGGTTGTGTTAATCTGATTTCCTGCCCGGACCACCTGCTCGTGACCCAGTGACCATACGCACCTACCTGTGTTTGGAGGCAGTGCACTCGTGTATATATAAAAGTGTTTTAGCTCAGTTTTTAGCTGTTAGTTGACTTATTTGTTTTTGTTTTCTGTACTTAGTTGTTTGCTCCTCGCTAAGCTTTTTGGAATCATGTCAGGTATGGAGTGCGAGTCCTTTACTGAACTGCATCATCTTATTCTCCAGGTAAGGGAAGAGATGGTTGTGGTGAAGGAAGAGGTCTTGGCTCTAAGGGAGGTTAATGTTAAACTTCAGAGGGAAGTGGATTTGATTAAAGATGAAAATCTAGCTTTCAAGCTTAGCCAAGAGGAAATTAAGTCGAGTAAGGGGAAAAGGGAGGAAGTTGATGAAAAATTGTATTCATGGCAGGTTGTTAAAATTACGGGTGGGAAAGTCACACTCAAGAAGCAGGATAGTAGAATAGGTATGAGTGTGACAAATACATTCTCTCCTTTGCGAGACGAATGTGAGGGAAAAGATAGTCAGGATAAGGGAGGGTTAGACGAAGTGCCTGCCGCCGACTCAGCTCCAACCGCTGACGCTGTGCTACCTACCACCACCCCCACCACCACCACCAAGGGAGCTTCTGCCACCACCGGGGGTTCTCCAACTGCAGCTGCTGGATCCTCCCGAGGGAAAGGTAAGTCTGTGTCCCGAGAAGGTAAGTCTGTGTCGATTGTGGGCGTGGTAAGACATTTAGTTAGGGCTACCCGCACTAAACTTAGGAAGGTTGTGTGTCTGCCTGGCCATGGAGTTGGGAGGGTTTTAGAGAAGATGGACCACATCTTGGAAGATAGTGGAGATAACCCCATTATCTGTCTCAGTGCCGGGAGTAACGATGTTGGTAAGGGTAGAAGTGAGGAACTGCTGCAGCAGTATCGGGATGTGTTAGATAAGGTTAGGATGAAGGGAGGGATCCCTGTAGTACATTGTATCCTACCCAGAAGAGGAGTTCCCAAGGAATGGACATCCAGGGCGATTGGTGTCAATTGCCGTTTGGAGAAATATTGCAAAGAAAAAGCAATGCCATTCATTGATAACTGGGATAGTTTCTATGGGAGAGATGGGATGTACGCAAGGGATGGGGTTCATCTTTCACGGTTAGGGGTTTCTACATTAGCTAGTTCTTTAGATAGGGTGGTTGTGGGTTTTGAACAGAAATATTGAGAGTGTAAATGAGAGGTTAAATGGAACAATTTTAGCGTCAGGCGAAAGCGATAAGGATATTCAGTCTCATGCTAAAAATGATGACTATATTGCAAATGATAGTAGTGATGGTGCAACGGAAGATGGAAATGTCGTTAGAAATAAAGGTAAATTAGGTATAAAGAAAAGAAGTAAATTGAGAGTATATTACACAAACTGTAGGAGTCTATGTAACAAAATGAACGAACTTAGAGCCCTTGTTAGCAAAGAAAATATAGACATAATAGCACTAACTGAAACGTGGATTAATACAGAAACCAGGCATTTTTTAGCAGAATTTGATATACCAGGATATAGTTTGTTTAAATATGACCGAACAAGTAAGAGGGGTAGCGGTATAGCAGTGTTTGTCAGGAGTACATTAAAAAGCTGTATTAAATCAGGTATTAGACTAAATAACGATAATGAAAGTGTTTGGGTAGAGGTTAACGAAGGTAGTGAGACCATAGTTATTGGAGTTATGTATAGACCGCCAAATATGAGTAGAAATGACGGAACGTCATTATGGGAGGAAATTAAAATGACATCAAGATTTAGCAATGTGTGCATTATGGGGGATTTTAATTTTCCGAATATAGATTGGCAGCATCAAATAGGAGACTCTGATTCTGAGGAGTTTATAGAGGTAGTACAAGATAGTTTTTTATTTCAATTCATAGATACGCCGACTAGAGGTAATAATATTCTCGATTTAGTTTTCAGTAACAATGAACATATGGTAAATAATGTAGAGATAGGGGACCACCTAGGAAATAGTGACCACAATTCTGTGTATTTTAATATACAATGGAAAGGTAACACCAGAGAGAATACAACATTAATACCTGACTTCAGAAAAGCCAATTATGGTGGGTTAAGAAGAGCCCTATTAGCTGACCCTATGGTCAAAAAATTAAGTCGATCCAGGTGTCCAAATGAATGTACCCCTTCTCAGGCACCTGTAATCTTAAGTCAGGAAGAGACGTCAACCTTGGTAGATACATACGATAATTTTATCGAGTCAGTATTCAATGCACAAAATAAATACATCCCCAAAAGAAAATTTAGATCAACACAGAACCAACCCAAATGGATGAATAATAGACTATTAGATCTTCTAGGACAAAAGAGAGGAATATATAGAAAAATTAGGAAAGGCGAAATTCACCTACTTGCTTACTATCAGAATCTATCAAGACAGGTAAAAAAGGATATTAGGAAAGAAAAAAGAAATTATGAAATTAAGGTTGCCAATGACTCAAAAAATAATCCTAAAGCTTTTTACCAACTATATAAATCCAAGGTTAGAGATGTAATTGGTCCCCTTAAAACTTCGATAGGAGAAATGACAGAAAATGATTTAGAAATGTGCAGTACATTAAATAGTCAATTTCTTTCCGTTTTCACAAATGAAAATTTGGCACAGTTTCCAGAAGTCCGTGAGGTATATAGCGATAGTATAGAAAATAGGTTAAGTACGATTACTATAAGTAGAAATGATGTGCTTAAGGAAATTGACAGACTGAAGCCTCATAAATCGCCTGGTCCTGATGAGGTATATGCTAGAGTATTAAAAGAATGTAGGGATGAGTTAAGTTACCCATTACAAAATTTATTTAACAAGTCATTGGAGACAGGTATAGTTCCAGAAGCTTGGAAGCTTGCAAACGTAGTTCCGATCTTCAAAAAAGGTGACAAATCAATAGCATCCAATTACCGTCCCATTAGTCTTACATCAATCATAGGAAAGCTACTAGAGTCAATTATTGCTAGTAAAATTAGAAACCACTTAGATATATTTAATTTAATAAATTCTTCTCAGCATGGATTCACTCAGGGACGTTCTTGCCTTACTAATTTGCTTAGTTTTTTCTCAGAGGTATATGAAGCAGTAGATAATGACAAGTCATATGATATATTATATTTAGATTTCAGTAAAGCTTTCGACAGAGTCCCCCATGAGAGATTGATGAGAAAGGTTGAGGCGCATGGAATAGGTGGAGCGTTGTTGGGATGGATTAGGTCATGGCTAATTGGTAGGAAGCAGAGAGTCAGCATAAATGGTACCAAGTCAGAATGGGGAGCAGTCAAAAGTGGTGTCCCCCAGGGATCTGTATTAGGTCCTCTGTTGTTTGTTATATACATAAATGACCTTGATTTAGGTATAACTAGTAGGATAAGTAAATTTGCAGACGATACCAAAATGGGGAGAACAATTGATTCAGATAGAGATATAGAGTGCCTCCAAAGGGATCTAGATACCTTACACGAATGGTCAGTAAATTGGCAGATGAAGTTTAACATTGACAAATGCAAGGTATTAAAGATAGGGAAGATGCATACAAATGTTAAATATAAACTAGCTAATATGGAATTAGAAAACTCAAATTGTGAGAAAGATCTAGGTGTGTTTGTTAGCAATGATTTGAGCCTAGACAACAGTATATAAGCGTTCGAAACAAGGCAAACAGGATTCTCGGGTTCATCTCTAGGAGTGTGAGTAACAGAACTGCTGATGTTATCTTAAAACTTTACTTGTCATTAGTGAGACCCCATATGGATTATGCTGTTCAATTTTGGTGTCCTAATTACAGAATGGACATAGATTCATTGGAGAGAGTACAACGTAGAATGACAAAAATGATCCATAATATTAGAAATCTTCCGTATAAAGAAAGGTTGAAGAAATTAGGCTTACATTCATTAGAGAGACGCAGAGTTAGAGGGGATATGATAGAGGTGTTCAAGTGGGTTAGTGGGATTAACAAAGGGGACATGACAAATGTACTAAAGCTCAGTGATAGCGAAAGAACTCGTACCAATGGCTTCAAATTAGATAAATTTAGTTTCAGAAAAGATATAGGCAAATATTGGTTTGGTAACAGAGTTGTAGATGGGTGGAATGGACTACCAAGTGCTATAGTGGGATTAAAAACTATAGGGAGCTTTAAGATAAAATTGGATAAGCATATGGACGAGAAGGGTTGGGTGTGAAGGGGGATCAGCAGTTTAGGGCAGGAAGGAGGGTAGGTAGAGGGTGAGGTAGACATGGACAGAATGAGGGCACAAGGAGGGAAGGTGAAAAGAATAACAATTTGGACTGATTTTGATTCGGGTTTCATGTAATTAGCTTAAATTACTCCATTTACTCAAATATTAAAGTACTTCTATCTGTATTATCTTCCTAATCGAAACTCGCGCGGGTAACAAGATGTAGTTAACCCCTTCTATACCGGCGACGTCTTTTATATTTTATACTAGCCATATTTAGATGATTTTATGCAGTTTACGAAGGACTTGTGGTGGTAGACAAAGTTAAGTGAGATAGTTCGAAGCCTGTGAATTGGTGGAGCCCCTTTTTAAACTGAACACATTCGTCTAATAGTAGCTAAAACAAAATAATAAAAGACGTTGCCGGTACAGAAAGGGTTAATTGAAATCCGACTTACGATGGAAGCTTAGTAGGGGTACAGGTTGCAAGAGAGAGAGAGAGGTGTGGGATGTCTTAGGTCATAAAAGAGTGTATTGGGGCACGACAGAAGGGTAACGAGATCTTGTTTACAGAACTGCAGGTAAGACAAGGTTTGGATTCGCGCAAAAAGAGTTTACGACAAGACACAAAAACTTATGGATTCGCGCAAAAAGAGTTTACGACAAGACACAAAAACTTATGGATTCGCGCAAAAAGAGTTTACGACAAGACACAAAAACTTAAACACATAGAACAAGAAACAAGGGCATTTTCTAGTGGAAGGCATGCAAGAGTAAGAAAATATGGATTAAATATGCACTTTTGATAGTTGAATGCTGATTAGTATGTGGAAAGAGTATAAGAAAGATGGTAAGGTACAGTCAAAGTCGAAAATCTCCTGTGGTACCCCAGAAACAAATACCGGTATGCATTAAGAGGGGTCACCTGCTTGGTTTCTCTCTTTCTCTCCTTTTCTCTCTTTCCCTGGCTTGTATCCATTCGGGCCCATTCAGCCAACTGTTTTAAGACGTGTATCCCCATCCAGGTGTCGATTTCTTCCTGGCGAGCGATAGCGAGCCCGCATTGTATGGAGAAATCCGGCTTCGCCGGATACATTTTTCTATCGAAAAATGTACAAATTTAGCTTGCTGTCAAAACAAAAATACATATATGCTGGCTCGCTACCGCTCGCCAGGAAAATATTGACACCTGGATGGGGGTAAACGTTTTAAAACAGTAGGCTGAATGGGGCCGAATGGATACAAGCCAAAGAGAGAGAGAGAGGGGGGGAGAGAAAGAGAAAACAAGCGAGGTGGGCCCCCTAAATTAGGGAACATATAGGGTTAAGTTTCATGTTTTCCACGGAATGTTTACTTTGGAAAATGATCATAACCAATTAAAGCATTTGTGTATCATGTTATATTATATATAACTTTGTGGAATATACTTAGCTTGATATATGGGGAGGGAAACACATCGTTAACTTTCTAATGAGTACCTTTAAGGGGAGGTTTTTAGTGTGTTTCCTAGACTTCCATTAAGCTTGAAATTACACCCCCTTGACCCCTTTCAAGATAAATTTGTACATTTTTCGGTAGAAAAATGTCCCGGCCGAAGGCCGGTTCCTCTTAAATTACAGGCTCGCTATCGCTCGCCAGGAAAAAATCGACACCTAAATGGCACGAAAGGTGTTAAAAGTGACATAAATGGGGTGAAAGTTCTTAAAATCGCCAACTAATGGGGCGAACGTCTTAAAATATCAAAAGCAATGGGGCTAAACATGAGGGAGAAAGGGGTCGAGAAAAAATCCCTCAAGTAGAAATCTCCCCTTAACGGAATCTTGGTTAAGGGGAGATAGTAAGTTTTTTTCTGGCCCCCATTCTCCCTCATGTTTAGCCCCATTAGTTTTCAGAGTTTAAGACGTTCGCCCCATTAGTTTGGCTATTTTAAAACCTTTCGCCCTTTTTCTGTGTCAATATTAAGACTTTTTGTGTCTTACAGGTGTCCATTTTTTCCTGGCGAGCTATAGCGAGCCTGTATTTTAGGAGGAAACGGCCTTCGGCCGGGATATTTTTCTACCGAAAAATGTACAAATATATCTTGAAGGGGGGTCCTGGGGTTATTATTTTAAGTTTGATGGAGGTTTAGGGAGGAAACTAGAAGAATAATACATAAATGAAAAACTCGACCAAATAATGAACCATCCCCCCCAAGCAGGTAATAGGAAGAAAGGGATAAAAGGAAAGGGGTCAATTAGTAGAAAATGTTTGTCGAGTAAATAGAAACGGGACATAGGGACAGGTGTGTGTGTGTGTGTGTGTGTGTGTGTGTGTGTGTGTGTGTGTGTGTGTGTGTGTGTGTGTGTGTGTGTGTTTTTTGTAGGACTGAGTAGTAAATTCAATATGTCAAATAACGTCTGATCAATACCAAATTATACACAAGATTACAATAAGCAGTAGAACAGACTAACCTAATAAAGTGGAGGTACAGTGTTTATAAATACACCATAACTGAAAAGGCAAAAACAAATATCCGAACTTTATCTAAAAAAAAAAAAAAAAGGGTGACAGTAACAGAAGTGACTAAAGAGAGGGTTAATGGATAATGAAAGGGGTGTCGTAGAGTCACGGCCTTAGCCATAGAGTATATACAGTACAGAAGAGGAGAAGGGGACATGCCCGAAGTGCAATGGAATATACACAAACACTAAAACACAACCACAAACACTCACTGAAAGGCACGTACACACAGATACACAAACTCACACATAAACAAGTGGAAAAAATACATTGAAATAATTAGAGCAAAGACTAATGAACACTAACTCTCAACAAAAGATGACAGTCATAGGAGAAGTGACTCAAGATAAGGTAACTGGGGACTGAAATGGGGTATAGAGTTAAGTAGGGAAAAATAGGACGTGGCCGATGGGTAATGGGATATACACAAACGTACAACTGCACATACATAACCACATAAACACACTGAAAGGCACGTATGCACAGAGGCACTAACCCACACGCAAAACAAGTGAGGGTGATATAAAATTAAACTAGTCAGAGGAATTACCAAAAGAACAACAAACTCCTATTAAAAAAAAATTGAGGTTTTCGTTTTTATTATTTTAAAATGTAAATCTATACATATACAACCGCACGAAAACAACCAAATACATTCACTCTGAAACATGCACCTGCAGAGACACCCACTCACACCCAAACAACTGGAAAAGATATTAAGTATCAGAAAACACTAAAAACGCCTGCTCACTCACAAACACACGCGTACGAAAACACCCACACACACTCACACAGAGATGAAAACAAACATCAGAACTCAGAATAACACTAACTCCTGCTAAAAAAAAATGGGTGAAAGTAAAAGAAGTGAGTAAGGAGAGAGTAACCTGAGAGTGAAGGGGGTATGGAGAAGAGTGGAGTAGAAGGGGGGTATGCTGGAGGTGTGGAGAAGAGTGGAGTAGAAGGGGGGTATGCTGGAGGTGTGGAGAAGAGTGGAGTAGAAGGGGGGTATGCTGGAGGTGTGGAGAAGAGTGGAGTAGAAGGGGGGTATGTGAGGTGTGGAGAAGAGTGGAGTAGAAGGGGGGTCTGCTGGAGGTGTGGAGAAGAGTGGAGTAGAAGGGGGGTATGCTGGGGGGTGTGGAGAAGAGTGGAGTAGAAGGGGGGTATGCTGGAGGTGTGGAGTAGAAGGGGGGTATGCTGGAGGTGTGGAGAAGAGTGGAGTAGAAGGGGGGTATGCTGGAGGTGTGGAGAAGAGTGGAGTAGAAGGGGGGTATGCTGGAGGTGTGGAGAAGAGTGGAGAAGAAGGGGAGTATGCTGGAGGTGTGGAGAAGAGTGGAGTATAGAAGGGGGGTAGGGGGGTGTGGAGAAGAGTGGAGTAGAAGGGGGGTATGCTGGAGGTGTGGAGAAGAGTGGAGTAGAAGGGGGGTATGCTGGAGGTGTGGAGAAGAGTGGAGTAGAAGGGGGGTATGCTGGAGGTGTGAGTAGTAGAGGGGGTATGTGGAGGTGTGGAGAAGAGTGGAGTAGAAGGGGTATGCTGGAGGTGTGGAGAGAGTGAGTAGAAGGGGGTATGCTGGAGGTGTGGAGAGGAGTGGAGTAGAAGGGGGGGAGGGGGGAGGTGTGGAGAAGAGTGGATTAGAAGGGGGGTATGCTGGAGGTGTGGAGTAGAAGGGGGGTATGCTGGAGGTGTGGAGTAGAAGGGGGGTATGCTGGAGGTGTGAGTAGAAGATGGAGGTGTAGAAGAGTGGGAGTAGAAGGGGGTATGCTGGAGGTGTGGAGTAGAAGGGGGTATGCTGTAGGTATGGAGAAGAGTGGAGTAGAAGGGGTGCTGGAGTGTGGAGAAGAGTGGAGTAGAAGGGGGGTATGCTGGAGGTGGAGAAGAGTGGAGTAGAAGGGGGTATGCTGGAGGTGTGGAGAAGAGTGGAGTAGAAGGGGGGTATTCTGGAGGTGTGGAGAAGAGTGGAGTAGAAGGGGGGTATGCTGGAGGTGTGGAGAAGAGTGGAGTAGAAGGGGGATGCTGGAGGTGTGGAGAAGAGTGGAGTAGAAGGGGGGTATGCTGGAGTGTGGAGTAGAAGGGGGGTATGCTGGAGGTGTGGAGAAGAGTGGAGTAGAAGGGGGGTATGCTGGGTGTGGAGAAGAGTAGGTAAGGGGGGTATGCTGGAGTGTGGAGAAGATAGTAGAAGGGGGTATGCTGGAGGTGTGGAGAAGAGTGGAGTAGAAGGGGGTATGCAGGTGTGGAGAAGAGTGGAGTAGAAGGGGGTATGCTGGAGTGGAGAAGAGTGGAGAAGGGGGGTATGCTGGAGGTGTGGAGAAGAGTGGAGTAGAAGGGGGGTATGCTGGAGGTGTGGAAGAGTGGAGTAGAAGGGGGGTATGCTGGAGGTGTGGAGAAGAGTGAGTAGAAGGGGGTATGCTGGAGGTGTGGAGAAGAGTGGAGTAGAAGGGGGGTATCTGGAGGTGGAGAAGAGTGGAGTAGAAGGGGGGTATGCTGGGGTGTGGAGAAGAGTGGAGTAGAAGGGGGTATGCTGGTGTGGAGAAGAGTGGAGTAGAAGGGGGTATGCTGGGGGTGTGGAGAAGAGTGGAGTAGAAGGGGGGTATGCTGGAGGTGTGGAGAGAGTGGAGTAGAAGGGGGGTATGCTGGAGGTGTGGAGAGAGTGGAGTAGAAGGGGGTATGCTGGAGGTGTGGAGAAGAGTGGAGTAGTAGAAGGGGGGTATGCTGGGGGTGTGGAGAAGTGAGTAGAATGGGGGTATGCTGGAGGTGTGGAGAAGAGTGGAGTAGAAGGGGGGTATGCTGGGGGTGTAGAGAAGAGTGGAGTAGAAGGGGGGTATGCTGGGGGTGTGGAGAAGAGTGGAGTAGAAGGGGGGTATGCTGGAGGTGTGGAGAAGAGTGAGTAGTAGAAGGGGGGTATGCTGGGGGTGTGGAGAAGAGTGGAGTAGAAGGGGGGTATGCTGGAGGTGTGGAGAAGAGTGGTGTAGAAGGGGTGTATGCTGGAGGGTGGGAGTAGAAGGGGGGTATGCTGGGGGTGTGGAGAAGTGGAGTAGAAGGGGGGTATGCTGGAGGTGTGGAGAAGAGTGGAGTAGAAGGGGGGTATGCTGGGGGTGTGGAGAAGATTGGAGTAGAAAGGGGGTATGCTGGAGGTGTGGAGAAGAGTGGAGTAGAAGGGGGTATGCTGAGGTGGAGAAGAGTGGAGTAGAAGGGGGGTATGCTGGTGTGGAGAAGAGTGGAGTAGAAGGGGGTATGCTGGGGGTGTGGAGAAGAGGGGAGTAGAAGGGGGGTATGCTGGAGGTGTGGAGAAGAGTGGAGTAGAAGGGGGGTATGCTGGAGGTGGAGTAGAAGGGGGGTATGCTATGGAGTAGAAGGGGGGTATGCTGGAGGTGTGGAGAAGAGTGGAGTAGAAGGGGGTATGCTGGAGGTGTGGAGTAGAAGGGGGGTATGCTGTAGGTATGGAGAAGAGTGGATTAGAAGGGGGGTATGCGAGGTGTGGAGAAGAGTGGAGTAGAAGGGGGGTATGCTGGAGGTGTGGAGAAGAGTGAGTAGAAGGGGGGTTATGCTGGAGGTGTGGAGAAGAGTTGAGTAGAAGGGGGCTATGCTGGAGGTGTGGAGAAGAGTGGAGTAGAAGGGGGGTATGCTGGAGGTGTGGAGATGGAGTAGAAGGGGGTATGCTGGAGGTGTGGAGAAGAGTGGAGTAGAAGGGGGGTATGCTGGGGGTGTGGAGAAGAGTGGAGTAGAAGGGGGGTATGCTGGAGGTGTGGAGAAGAGTGGAGTAGAAGGGGGGTATGCTGGAGGTGTGGAGAAGAGTGGAGTAGAAGGGGGGTATGCTGGAGGTGTGGAGAAGAGTTGAGTAGAAGGGGGGTATGCTGGAGGTGTGGAGAAGAGTGGAGTAGAAGGGGGGTATGCTGGAGGTGTGGAGAAGAGTGGAGTAGAAGGGGGGTATGCTGGAGGTGTGGAGAAGAGTTGAGTAGAAGGGGGTATGCTGGAGGTGTGGGGAGAGAGGAGGAGAAGGGGGGTATGCTGGAGGTGTGGAGAAGAGTGGAGTAGAAGGGGGGTATGCTGGAGGGTGTGGAGAAGAGTGGAGTAGAAGGGGGGTATGCTGGAGGTGTGGAGAGTGGAGTAGAAGGGGGTATGCTGGAGGTGTGGGAGAAGAGTGGAGTAGAAGGGGGTATGCTGGGGGTGTGGAGAAGAGTGGAGTAGAAGGGGGGTATGCTGGAGGTGTGGAGAAGAGTGGAGTAGAAGGGGGGTATGCTGGGGTGTGGAGAAGAGGAGTAGAAGGGGGGGTATGCTGGAGGTGTGGAAGAGTGGAGTAGAAGGGGGGTATGCTGGAGGTGTGGAGAAGAGTGGAGTAGAATGGGGGTATGCTGGAGGTGTGGAGAAGAGTGGAGTAGAAGGGGGGTATGCTGGGGGTGTAGAGAAGAGTGGAGTAGAAGGGGGTATGCTGGAGGTGTGGAGAAGAGTGAGTAGAAGGGGGGTATGCTGGGGGTGTGGAGAAGAGGGGAGTAGAAGGGGGGTATGCTGGGGGTGTGGAGAAGATTGGAGTAGAAGGGGGTATGCTGGAGGTGTGGAGAAGAGTGGAGTAGAAGGGGGTATGCTGGAGGGGTGGAGAAGAGGGGAGTAGAAGGGGGGTATGCTGGAGGTGTGGAGAAGAGTGGAGTAGAAGGGAGGTATGCTGGGGGTGTGGAGAAGAGTGGAGTAGAAGGGGGTATGCTGGAGGTGTGGAGAAGAGTGGAGTAGAAGGGGGGTATGCTGGAGGTGGAGAAGAGTGGAGTAGAAGGGGGGTATGCTGGAGGTGTGGAGAAGAGTGGAGTAGAAGGGGGGTATGCTGGAGGTGTGTGAGAAGAGTGGAGTAGAAGGGGGGTATGCTGGGGGTGTGGAGAAGATTGGAGTAGAAGGGGGTATGCTGGAGGTGTGGAGAAGAGTGGAGTAGAAGGGGGGTATGCTGGAGGGTGTGGAGAAGAGTGGAGTAGAAGGGGGGTATGCTGGGGGTGTGGAAGAGTGGAGTAGAAGGGGGGTATGCTGGAGGTGTGGAGAAGAGTGGAGTAGAAGGGGGGTATGCTGGGGGTGTGGAGAAGAGTGGAGTAGAAGGGGGGTATGCTGGAGGTGTGGAGAAGAGTGGAGTAGAAGGGGGGTATGCTGGAGGTGTGCAGACGAGTGGTGTAGGAGGGGGTTTTGCTGGAGGTGTGGAGAAGAGTGGAGTAGAAGGGGGGTATGCTGGAGGGTGTGGAGAAGAGTGGAGTAGAAGGGGGTATGCTGGAGGTGTGGAGAAGAGTGGAGTAGAAGGGGGGTATGCTGGAGGTGTGGAGAGTGGAGTAGAAGGGGGTATGCTGGAGGTGTGGAGAAGAGTGGAGTAGAAGGGGGGTATGCTGGAGGTGTGGAGAAGAGTGGAGTAGAAGGGGGTATGCTGGGGGTGGAGAAGGGTGGAGTAGAAGGGGGGTATGCTGGAGGTGTGGAGAAGAGTGGAGTAGAAGGGGGGTATGCTGGAGGTGTGGAGAAGAGTGGAGTAGAAGGGGGGTATGCTGGAGGTGTGGAGAAGAGTGGAGTAGAAGGGGGGTATGCTGGAGGTGTGGAGAAGAGTGGAGTAGAAGGGGGGTATGCTGGAGGTGTGGAGAAGAGTGGAGTAGAAGGGGGGTATGCTGGGGGTGTGGAGAAGATGGAGTAGATGGGTGTATGCTGGAGGTGTGGAGAAGAGTGGAGTAGAAGGGGGGTATGCTGGGGGTGTAGAGAAGAGTGGAGTAGAAGGGGTATGCTGGGGGTGTGGAGAAGAGTGGAGTAGAAGGGGGGTATGCTGGAGGTGTGGAGAAGAGTGGAGTAGAAGGGGGTATGCTGGGGGTGTGGAGAAGAGTGGAGTAGAAGGGGGGTATGCTGGAGGTGTGGAGAAGATTGGAGTAGAAGGGGGGTATGCTGGAGGTGTGGAGAAGAGTGGAGTAGAAGGGGGGTATGCTGGAGGTGTGGAGAAGAGTGGAGTAGAAGGGGGGTATGCTGGAGGTGTGGAGAAGAGTGGAGTAGAAGGGGGGTATGGGGGTGTGGAGAAGAGTGGAGTAGAAGGGGGGTATGCTGGAGGTGTGGAGAAGAGTGGAGTAGAAGGGGGGTATGCTGGAGGTGTGGAGTAGAAGGGGGGTATGCTGGAGGTGTGGAGTAGAAGGGGGGTATGCTGGAGGTGTGGAGTAGAATGGAGAAGAGTGGAGTAGAAGGGGGGTATGCTGGAGGTGTGGAGAAGAGTGGAGTAGAAGGGGGGTATGCTGGGGGTGTGGAGAAGAGTGGAGTAGAAGGGGGGTATGCTGGAGGTGTGGAGAAGAGTGGAGTAGAAGGGGGGTATGCTGGAGGTGTGGAGAAGAGTGGAGTAGAAGGGGGGTATGCTGGAGGTGTGGAGAAGAGTGGAGTAGAAGGGGGGTATGCTGGAGGTATGGAGAAGAGTGGAGTAGAAGGGGGGTATGCTGGGAGGTGTGGAGAAGAGTGGAGTAGAAGGGTGGTATGCTGGAGGTGTGGAGAAGAGTGGAGTAGAAGGGGGGTATGCTGGAGGTGTGGAGTAGAAGGGTGTGGAGTAGAAGGGGGGTATGCTGGAGGTGTGGAGAAGAGTGGAGTAGAAGGGGGGTATGCTGGAGGTGTGGAGTAGTAGAAGGGGGGTATGCTGGGGTGTGGAGAGGAGTGGAGTAGAAGGGGGTATGCTGGAGGTGTGGAGAAGAGTGGAGTAGAAGGGGGGTATGCTGGAGGTGTGGAGAAGAGTGAAGTAGAAGGGGGGTATGCTGGAGGTGTGGAGAAGAGTTGAGTAGAAGGGGGTATGCTGGAGGTGTGGAGAAGAGTGGAGTAGAAGGGGGGTATGCTGGAGGTGTGGAGAAGAGTGGAGTAGAAGGGGGGTATGCTGGGGGTGTGGAGAAGAGTGGAGTAGAATGGGGGTATGCTGGAGGTGTGGAGAAGAGTGGAGTAGAAGGGGGGTATGCTGGGGGTGTGGTGAGGAGTGTAGAAGAAGGGGGGAATGCTGGAGGTGTGGAGAAGAGTGGGGTAGAAGGGGGGTATGCTGGAGGTGTGGAGAAGAGTGGAGTAGAAGGGGGTATGCTGGAGGTGTGGAGAAGAGGAGTAGTAGAAGGGGGGTATGCTGTAGGTATGGAGAAGAGTGGAGTAGAAGGGGGGTATGCTGGAGGTGTGGAGAAGAGTGGAGTAGAAGGGGTGTATGCTGGAGGTGTGGAGAAGAGTGGAGTAGAAGGGGGGTATGCTGGAGGTGTGGAGAAGAGTGGAGTAGAAGGGGGGTATGCTGGAGGTGTGGAGAAGAGTGGAGTAGAAGGGGGGTATGCTGGAGGTGTGGAGAAGAGTGGAGTAGAAGGGGGGTATGCTGGAGGTGTGGAGAAGAGTGGAGTAGAAGGGGGGTATGCTGGAGGTGTGGAGAAGAGTGGAGTAGAAGGGGGGTATGCTGGAGGTGTGGAGAAGAGTGGAGTAGAAGGGGGGTATGCTGGAGGTGTGGAGAAGAGTGGAGTAGAAGGGGGGTATGCTGGAGGTGTGGAGAAGAGTGGAGTAGAAGGGGGGTATGCTGGAGGTGTGGAGAAGAGTGGAGTAGAAGGGGGGGTGGTATGCTGGGGGTGAGGAGGAGAGTGGGGAAGAAGGGGGGTATGGTGGAGGTGTGGAGAAGAGTGGAGTAGAAGGGGGGTATGCTGGAGGTGTGGAGAAGAGTGGAGTAGTAGAAGGGGGGTATGCTGGGGGTGTGGAGAAGAGTAGAGTAGAAGGGGGGTATGCTGGAGGTGTGGAGAAGATTGGAGTAGAAGGGGGGTATGCTGGGGTGTGGAGAAGAGTGGTGTAGAAGGGGGGTATGCTGGAGGTGTGGAGAAGAGTGGAGTAGAAGGGGGGTATGCTGGAGGTGTGGAGAAGAGTGGAGTAGAAGGGGGTATGCTGGAGGTGTGGAGAAGAGTGGAGTAGAAGGGGGGTATGCTGGAGGTATGGAGAAGAGTGGAGTAGAAGGGGGGTATGCTGGAGGTGTGGAGAAGAGTGGAGTAGAACGGGGGTATGCTGGAGGTGTGGAGAAGAGTGGAGTAGAAGGGGGGGTTTGCTGGAGGTGTGGAGAAGAGTGGAGTAGAGCGGGGGTATGCTGGAGGTGTGGAGAAGAGTGGAGTAGAAGGGGGGTATGCTGGAGGTGTGGAGAAGAGTGGAGTAGAAGGGGGGTATGCTGGGGGTGTGGAGAAGAGTGGAGTAGAAGGGGGGTATGCTGGAGGTGTGGAGAAGAGTGGAGTAGAAGGGGGGAATGCTGGGGGTGTGGAGAGGAGGGGGGTAGAGGGGTGGTATGCTGGAGGTGTGGAGAAGAGTGGAGTAGAAGGGGGGTATGCTGGAGGTGTGGAGAAGAGTGGAGTAGAAGGGGGGTATGCTGGAGGTGTGGAGAAGAGAGGAGTAGAAGGGAGGTATGCTGGGGGTGTGGAGAAGATTGGAGTAGAATGGGGGTATGCTGGAGGTGTGGAGAAGAGTGGAGTAGAAGGGGGGTATGCTGGGGGTGTGGAGAGAAGTGGAGTAGAAGGGGGGTATGCTGGAGGTGTGGAGAAGAGTGGAGTAGAAGGGGGGTATGCTGGAGGTGTGGAGAAGAGTGGAGTAGAAGGGGGGTATGCTGGAGGTGTGGAGAAGAGTGAGTAGAAGGGGGGTATGCTGTAGGTATGGAGAAGAGTGGAGTAGAAGGGGGTATGCTGGAGGTGTGGAGAAGAGTGGAGTAGAAGGGGGGTATGCTGGAGGTGTGGAGAAAAGTGAAGTAGAAGGGGGGTATGCTGGAGGTGTGGAGAAGAGTGGAGTAGAAGGGGGGTATGCTGGAGATGTGGAGAAGAGTGGAGTAGAAGGGGGGTATGCTGGAGGTGTGGAGAAGAGTGGAGTAGAAGGGGGGTATGCTGGAGGTGTGGAGAAGAGTGGAGTAGAAGGGGGTTATGCTGGAGGTGTGGAAAAGAGTGGAGTAGAAGGGGGGTATGCTGGAGGTGTGGAAAAGAGTGGAGTAGAAGGGGGGTATGCTGGAGGTGTGGAGAAGAGTGGAGTAGAAGGGGGGTATGCTGGGGGTGTGGAGAAGTGGAGTAGAAGGGGGGTATGCTGGAGGTGGGGAGAAGAGTGGGAGTGGAAGGGGGATATGCTGGAGGTGTGGAGATGAGTGGAGTGGAGGGGGGGGATGCTGGAGGTGTGGAGAAGAGTTGAGTAGAAGGGGGGTATGCTGGAGGTGTGGAGAAGAGTGGAGTAGAAGGGGGTATGCTGGGGGTGTGGAGAAGAGTGGAGTAGAAGGGGGGTATGCTGGAGGTGTGGAGAAGAGTGGAGTAGAAGGGGGGTATGCTGGAGGTGTGGAGAAGAGTGGAGTAGAAGGGGGGTATGCTGGAGGTGTGGAGAAGAGTGGAGTAGAAGGGGGGTATGCTGGGGATGTGGAGTAGAAGGGGGGTATGCTGGAGGTGTGGAGAAGAGTGGAGTAGAAGGGGGGTATGCTGGAGGTGTGGAGAAGAGTGGAGTAGAAGGGGGGTATGCTGGAGGTATGGAGAAGAGTGGAGTAGAAGGGGGGTATGCTGGAGGTGTGGAGAAGTGGAGTAGAAGGGGGGTATGCTGGAGGTGTGGAGAAGAGTGGAGTAGAAGGTGGGTATGCTGGAGGTGTGGAGAAGTGGAGTAGAAGGGGGGTATGCTGGAGGTGTGGAGAAGAGTGGAGTAGAAGGGGGGTATGCTGGAGGTGTGGAGAAGAGTGGAGTAGAAGGGGGGTATGCTGGAGGTGGCCTACAGGGTTGTAAATGAGCCGTCAAAGGTCTGTGGCACCGAACGAAATATTTTGGAGTGTGAGGGATTTTGTGGGTGTGTATGTATGTATGTATATATATATATATATATATATATATATATATATATATATATATATATATATATATATATATATATATATATATATACACACACAGAAACACACACTTGCGTATCAGAACACCAACCCACACAACTGGAAGAGATACAGAAAATAAACGCCACACAAATCGTGTGATAGAAACTGGAGAGGTGAATAAAGGGAGAGAAATACCCAAAGAGTGTTATAGAGCAGAGTGTTATAGAACAGTGTTATAGAGCAGTGTTATAGAGCAGAGTGTTATAGAGCAGAGTGTTATAGAGCAGAGTGTTATAGAGCAGTGTTATAGAACAGAGTGTTATAGAACAGAGTGTTATAGAGCAGTGTTATAGAGCAGAGTGTTATAGAGCAGTGTTATAGAACAGAGTGTTATAGAACAGAGTGTTATAGAACAGTGTTATAGAGCAGAGTGTTATAGAGCAGAGTGTTATAGAACAGAGTGTTATAGAACAGAGTGTTATAGAGCAGAGTGTTATAGAGCAGAGTGTTATAGAGCAGAGTGTTATAGAACAGAGTGTTATAGAACAGAGTGTTATAGAGCAGAGTGTTATAGAGCAGAGTGTTATAGAGCAGAGTGTTATAGAGCAGTGTTATAGAGCAGAGTGTTATAGAACAGAGTGTTATAGAACAGAGTGTTATAGAGCAGAGTGTTATAGAACAGAGTGTTATAGAACAGAGTGTTATAGAGCAGAGTGTTATAGAGCAGAGTGTTATAGAGCAGTGTTATAGAGCAGAGTGTTATAGAGCAGTGTTATAGAGCAGAGTGTTATAGAGCAGAGTGTTATAGAGCAGAGTGTTATAGAGCAGAGTGTTATAGAGCAGAGTGTTATAGAGCAGAGTGTTATAGAGCAGAGTGTTATAGAACAGAGTGTTATAGAGCAGAGTGTTATAGAGCAGAGTGTTATAGAGCAGAGTGTTATAGAGCAGAGTGTTATAGAGCAGAGTGTTATAGAGCAGAGTGTTATAGAGCAGAGTGTTATAGAGCAGAGTGTTATAGAACAGAGTGTTATAGAGCAGAGTGTTATAGAGCAGAGTGTTATAGAACAGAGTGTTATAGAGCAGAGTGTTATAGAACAGAGTGTTATAGAGCAGAGTGGATAAAAACCCCGAGATTTTCTACGGTGCTGTAAATGAGGCGTCAAGAGCTCGGGCACCTAGTGAAATGTGGTAGGAGGCCTTCTTATGTACAGTCGCTTGCAGAGAAAAGGTGGTACACATTTGATTGAACAGTTCTGACACAAAGGTGAAAGAATCTCAAAACATTCCATTTATACCCTGTCCTCATTTGATCGCTAATAGTGTACCAGAAACTTGTCCTGGCGACTGTGCATACCCAACCAAGATTATTTCGTGGTAAGCACGCACACACAAAGACACCCACGAACGAAACGAACGAAATATCAGTGTCGTCAGATCAAGTACAATCACAGAAAGAGAAGAGAAGAGAAGAGAAGAGAAGAGAAGAGAAGAGAAGAGAATATAAGAGAGTGAGTGAGGGGAGGAAGAGAAATCCTACTGAAACAAAAGAGGTAACAACCCGAGAAGCGTATAACGAGAGCGTAAGGGGTAACTAAAGAAGGGGGTACAGAGGGGTCCTACAGTGTGGTAAATGAGCCGTCAAGATGGGTGGCACCGAGTGAAATGTATGGGGTGAGGGTTGTGCTGTGAGTTTTCCGGTCATTGTCAAATAGTGTAAGTTATGTAAGGGACAATACTCAGGCATACTACTACTACTAAACAGAACAAACATAGCTATACACAAATAATCCTTTGGGGACACGTACACATCGACAAACTTATTAAATATATAACAACAATGGTATGGTCAGATCAGACAAACACTGAATAATGGTTAAAAAAAAGTGAAATAAAATCAAGAAATGTGTGAAGGTAACTATAGTGAATAAAGAAGAGGGTGTAGAGGTGTTCCAGAGAGTTGCATATTAATTGTCAAGATATCCTTTGTTTTTCTATGTGGGTGAGGGAGACAAAAGGCAGAACTGCTTGTAGCGAGTACCTCCCCCAGAGTTGAAAGAGTGACAGGGCCAACATCAAGGGACGTTCGAGCCAAAATGCCTGGACACACGGGAGTTTGAAGCAATCTAAGTCATAGGAAGAGGGAAAGACTGATTCTGGGAGAGAGTTCCAGAGCTCGGCAGTTGAATAGAAGAAAGACTGAGAACAGCGTTTTACTCTTGGGTTGGAGAGCTGCACAGAGTAGGGGTGGGATTGTGTTGCAAGACGGGTACTACGTAGCAACGAATGGAATGTTATGGAGGGGGATACTGCATGTACAAAAATGTTGGTGCCTGTGTATGTTACGTAGTGAAATACACACACAGTCATACTACAACCTAAACATAAACAAACCCTCTCTGATAAACACTAAACAAAAACTCACACACAAACAACTGGAACAGACAAGAGTAAAGTCAGATCAGAAACACATAGAAAACCAACTCTAATTTAAGGGGGGTCGACGGCTTTTTTTTTCTTTCTCTCCTTTTCTCTCATTTCCTGGCTTGTATCCATTCGGCACCATTCAGCCAACTGTTTTAAGACGTTTATCCCCATCCAGGTGTCGATTTATTCCTGGCGAGCGATAGCGAGCCAGCATTGTATGGAGAAATCCGGCTTCGCCGGAGAAATTTTTCTGTCGAAAAATGTACAAATTTAGCTTGCTGTCAAAACAAAAATAAAATATATGCTGGGGAAATATTGACACCTGAATGGGGGTAAACGTCTTAACACAGTAGGCTGAATGGGGCCAAATGGATATAAGCCAAAGAGAGAGGGAGAGAAGAAAAAAAAGCGAGGTGGGCTCCCTTAAAAGAGGGGGATGGGGGACATAATAAAACAACTACGTAGATGGTAAGGATAGACTAAAGAGGGGGGGGGGGTATATACGAGGTGTCATGGAAAGTTGTGTATAGGTTGTCCAGATGGGTGGGAAGATCTATTTTTTTTTTTTTTTTTTTTTTTTTTTTTTTTTTTAATCTCTGTGTTCATGGGTATTATTTGAATGGATTATACATGCATACAATTACAGGTACGGTCGAGGTTAATAAGTGTTGTCAGATATTTCACAAAGTTTCGGACACTGACTAATACTCTCTCTGAGGGATAAGCACTTTTCCCAGTAACTATAAAGAAACCAATAACACTTGTTGAGCGATGACAACACTGGAATCTATGACAACACTTAATACCTCCGATTGTACATTACACAATACCAAAAAGTACTCACCGATACGCCCTCGCCCACACACACAGCTGTAAAAGACATCAAAATAGTCAAGAGATGCATAACAAAAGAAACACTTAACTTCTAAAAATGAGATGAACGTAACTAAAGAAGCGACTAAGGACAGAGTAACTAGAGACTAAAGAAGGGGGTGTGTATACGAGGTGTCCCAGAGGGTTGTAAATGAGCTGTCAAGATGTGTGGCACCGAGTGGAATGTTAGGGGAGGGTGGGGGGGGGGGGGTTGTGGTATGCGGCCTTCGTATGGGGTTAATTAAGGGGAAATTTTCACTGAAGGAATTATTTTTCGAACCTCCTTCTCCCTCATGTTTAGCCCCATTAGTTTTGAGATTTTAAGAGGCTCGCCACGATAATTTGGCGATTTTAAGACATTTCACACAATGTCTGTCAATTTTAAGACCTTTCGTGCCATTTACTTGTCGATTTTTTCCCTGGCGAGCGATAGCTAGCTTGTAATTTATGAACAACCGTCCTTCGGCCGGAACATTTTTCTACCGAAAAATGTACAAATCTATATCGAAGGGAGATCTTGAGGGGTATTTTTCTTAAGCTTGATGGGGGTCTAGGAAACAAACTAAAAATCTCCCCTTCAAGAATGCGGTTGTTGTCGTTTTTGGTCGCCTTGTTGGAGGGTAAGTTTTGTAATGGAATATCTATACACTGATGCTTATATAAACACCTATATATTCTCTCTCTCTCTCTCTCTCTCTCTCTCTCTCTCTTACACACACACGTTTGCATATTAGTTCACCCCATTAGTTTATCGATTTCGAGACCTTTCGTCCCATTCTGTTATCAATACCAAGACCTTTCGTGCCATTTAGGTATCTATGTTTTCCTGGCGAGCGATAGCGAGCCTGTCATTTTGGAAGAATAGGCCTTAGGCTGGGACATTTTTCTACCGAAAAATAAAAAATAAAAAAAATCGAAGGGGGATATTTGACGATCATTTATTAATCTTGATGGAGGTCTAATTAAGGAGGAAGCTAAAACAAACAATAAATACATGGATAACTAAACTAATAAATAAACCACAGCACCACACCGAGCGCATACCAGCTCTTCCGGACGGTGGTGGTGGGGTAGTGTAATGCCTTGGTTAACCAGTTCTTTCGTTTAGAATATGTGTCTCAGACCTTGCCAGAGTGAAAGCTCTCGAGTATCTTAAGGGAGCCCACCTCGCTTTTTGTCTCTTTGGCTTGTACCCATTCGGCCCCATTCAGCTTACTGTTTTAAGACGTTTACCCCCATCCAGGTGTCAATATTTTCCTGGCGAGCGGTAGCGAGCCAGCAAATATATATTTTTGTTTTGACAGCAAGCTAAATTTGTACATTTTTCGATAGAAAAATGTCTCCGGCGAAGCCGGATTTCTCCATACAATGCTGGCTCGCTATCGCTCGCCAGGATAAAATAGACACCTGTTTTTTGTTTGTGTGTTTTTTTTATATATGATTGAGGGAGGCAAAAGGCAGAACTGCCTATAGCGAGTGCCTCTCCCATAGTTGAAAGAGTGACAGGGCCGAAATCAAGGGACGTTCGGGCCATAAACGTCTTAAAACAGTTGGCTGAATGGGGCCAAATGGATACAAGCCAGGGAAAGGGAGAAAAGGAGAGAAAGATAAATAAAGCCGGTGACCCCCCTTAATTCCAAAATATGTCCGCCATCACACCACTCGCACAAGACCTCTTCCAGAAAGCGGTGGTGGTGGTGGTGGTGGTGGTGGTGGTGGTGGTGGTGGTGGTGATGGTGATGGTGGTGATGGTGGTGGTGGTGCAGTGTAATGACGTCGTAACTGTTCTTTTGTTAGGTGTAATGAGCTTCACACCAGTCAGGACCAGTCACCCACCCAGTCATTAAACTGGTCATTCAGGCAGGTGGTTAGGCAGTCCTCCAGGGAGTATTAACCCATTGTCACTGACCAATATTAGCGGCGGATATCTTGGGAAGCACAACATCAAAACTAGAGAGGCGCTCCAGAGAGTACGTATCTCCGCCTTCGCTGGCAGAGGTAGGCCTGTGCGTTCTAGCAATTGCCTCCAAAATAGAATAACTTCTTTATTGACGCATATCATATCTGGCCACCAACATTCGTGATAATCGGTTCATAATTGTTGAGCCGCCTACGCTGGCGGAGGTAGGCGCTCTACCGATCGCCTCCAAAACTTGATCACTTCTTACTTGGGGCATATCCTATCTGTCCACCAGGTTTCGTGAATATCGTTTCATAACTTTTTTTAGATATCTTGTTTACAGGCAAACAGACAAACGGAGAAAAAACATAACCTACCTGTATGTCCAACAAAGTATACTTGCACATACAGTAAGTGATAACAATACCCTTCCGCTACACACACACACACACACACACCCACCCACCCACCCCCCCACCCACCCACCCACCCACCCACCCCCCCACACACCCACACACACACACACACACACACACACACACACACACACACAAATACCCGGATCACCATGTATTGTCCTAGCAAAATTAACAGTTAAGGGGAGGTTTTTAGTTTGGTCCCTAGATATCCTTCAAGCTTAAGATTACACCCCCTTGAGCCCCTTTCAAGATAAATTTGTACATTTTTCGGTAGAAAAATTTCCCGGCTGAAAGCCGGTTCCTCTTAAATTACAGGCTCCCTATCGCTCGCCAGGATAAAATCGACACCTAAGTGGCACGAAAGGTCTTAAATTGACAGAAATGGGTTGAAAGTTCTTAAAATCGTCAAAATAATGGTGCGAACGTTTTAAAATTAGAAAAGCAATGGGGCTAAACATGAGGGAGAACGGAGTCAAGAAAAAAAATCCCTCAAGTGGAAATCTCCCCTTAAGGTGCCATCACACGGAGTTTTACTAGCTGATGATTCCCTAATACACATAATCGAAGCAAAAATAAAAAATAAATAGTATCATTTATCTATTATTTAATATTTGTTAAGTGATTATAGCATATGATTAGCTTCGATTATGCGCGTCAGGAAATCCGCAGCTAATAATTATAACGCGAGTGATATATAAGATACACACACTATAAATCAATATCTAATCAAGCATATATATTCTAAGTTTGTAATGGCTGTAACATCAAATAATGCATGTATCTTATTTATAAAAGATCCCCCTAAAAAGTTGGAATGGTTAGCGGGTCGTCTACCACGTCAGCCGCGTTTTAGCGTTTAAGGGGAGATATCCACTTGAGGGACTGTTTTCTGGACCCTTTTCTCTCTCATGTCTAGCCCCATTGCTTTTGAGATTTTAAGATGTTTGCCCCATTAGTTTGGCGATTTTAAGAACTTTTGCCCCATTTATGTCACTTTTAAGACCTTTCGTGCCATTTAGGTGTCGATTTTTTCCTGGCGAGCGATAGCGAGCCTGTAATTTAAGAGGAACCGGCCTTCGGCCGGGACATTTTTCTACCGAAAAATGTACAAATTTATCTTGAAAGGGAGTCTAGGGGGTGTAATTTAAAGCTTGATGAAAACGTAGGGAACAAACTAAATACCTCCCCTTAAGTTGATTGGTTATTTCTCTTTTTCCGTATTAAGGGGAGATCTCCACTTGAGGGACTTTTTTCTTTACTCCTTTCTCCCTCATGTTTAGCCCCATTACTTTTCTAATTTTAAGACGTTTGCCCCATTATTTTGACGATTTTAAGAACCCTCGCCTCATTTCTGTCAATTTTAAGACCATTCGTGCCATTTAGGTGTAGATTTTGTCCTGGCGAGCGATAGCGAGCCTGTAATTTAAGGGGAATCGGCCTTTGGCCGGGACATTTTTCTACCGAAAAATGTACAAATTTATCTTGAAAGGGGGTCTAGGGGGAGTAATTTTAAGTTTGATGGAAGTCTAGGGAATCAACTAAAAACCTCCCCTTAACCCCTTCAGTATCCAGTGACGCATTTCTTCAATATATTCTGGCTATAATTAATTAATTAGACAATTGTATGCTGCTTAGGAAGGATCTGTGGGAATTAAAAGGGGTAAAGACGGTCTCAATTAACCCCTTCTGACTTCCATATACCTTTCTTGGGGTATAATAAACGGTCTCAATTAACCCCTTCTGACTTCCATATACCTTTCTTGGGGTATAATAAACGGTCTCAATTAACCCCTTCTGACTTCCATATACCTTTCTTGGGGTATAATAAACGGTCTCAATTAACCCCTTCTGACTTCCATATACCTTTCTTGGGGTATAATAAACGGTCTCAATTAACCCTTCTGACTTCCATATACCTTTCTTGGGGTATAATAAACGGTCTCAATTAACCCCTTCTGACTTCCATATACCTTTCTTGGGGTATAATAAACGGTCTCAATTAACCCCTTCTGACTTCCATATACCTTTCTTGGGGTATAATAAACGGTCTCAATTAACCCCTTCTGACTTCCATATACCCTTCTTGGGGTATAACCAACGTTTAATACAATGGCAAAACCTGTCATAATCCTCAAGGGGTTAACATGAAACAAGATATAGCCGTAAATAATTAATGCTTGCACTAGAAGGAGCAACAAATCGGAAGGAAGTAACGGCGAAGCAGAACAAAACTGAAGGAATAATGAGCGACAAGGAGGATGGTCTTGAGGGGTATTTATTTTGTCATGTATGTATCTTTTTTAATATTTTTTAGTTTCCTCCGCAGACCTTCAGCAAGCTTTAAAAAAAACACCCGCCCAAGACCCTCCTTCAAGATAAATGTGTACATTTTTCGATAGAAAAATGTCCCGGCCGAAGGCCGATTGCTTTTAAATTACAGGCTCGCTATCGCTCGCCAGGATAAAATCAACACCAACATGACAACAAAATCTAAATATTGACAAAGAAATTGGGTGAAATGTCTTAACATCGACAAACTAATGGGCCAAACGTCTTACATTTTGAAAACTAATGGAGCTAATCATTAGGGAGAAGAAGGGGCAGAAAAAGACAATCATTCCCCCTTAAACAGCTGCTTTCTGATCATCTGGAGACACTTGTTCGATTGCCTTCAGGAGTCATTGTTTTTTAATACGACTTTTGTTTTTCTCTCTCCTCTATCAATAACCTGTAGTTCTATTTATATTGCAAAGCAAGTATTCAAAGCTGTGTTGATGTGGAAGCAAATAAATAAACCTGTATGTATGATTAAATGTGTTTGGGAAGCCGAAGTCGCAGCCACTGTGCACATTGGGACGAAGGCCAGGTGGAGGTGGTAATGGTCACGTGACTCATTCATTACGCAGCACTACTGGGAAGATAGATAGATGAGAGAGAGAGAGAGAGAGAGAGAGAGAGAGAGAGAGAGAGAGAGAGAGAGAGAGAGAGAGAGAGAGAGAGAGAGAGACAGACAGACAGACAGATAGACAGACATACATACATACATACATACATACATACAGACAGACAGACAGACACAGACGAAACTAAAGGTAAAGGACGGATGAGATATTTACTCAGATTTAGAGACAGCCAGGCGAACAGCTAGACATACAGAGAGAGAGAGAGACAGATATAGACAGGAAGCTCATGTCAGCCCTCTTTCTGTGTATCCTATTGGTATGTCAGCTGGCCAAGGAAAATGTTACTTTGCTGCCGCTCGTACATTAAACAGAGAGCAGAGAGAGTGAGACCTGACATGTTACTGAGAGAGGAGGGGGAGAGGAGGACAAGCGAGAGAGAGCCAGCGAGGAGAAGAGGAGGACAGAGAGGGTGAAAATGCAGAGGGGAGAGAGAGAGAGAGAGAGAGAGAGAGAGAGAGACAGAGAGAGAGAGAGACAGAGTGAGAGTGAGAGTGAGAATGAGAGAGAGAGACAGAGACAGAGACAGAGGGAGAGGGAGAGGGAGAGGGAGTGAGAGAGAGAGAGAGAGAGTTACACAGTTACAACGTTACACATATATACTCAGACCACACAGACCTTGCGGTCCCAACTAGGAGGTCCGTATGTAATTTGGAACCTTTATCGAAACAAGGGTGCGTAAGGGCGTATCGTATAGAATTTATAGGGATTGAGCATATTATGTTAAACTATGAAAGAGAGAGAGAGAGAGAGAGAGAGAGAGAGAGAGAGAGAGAGAGAGAGAGAGCATACTATACACGAAAAATCAGTCATGTTATTAATGTTGAAGCATCGTGAGCTAGTCTTGAAATCACCGATTCCTTAAGGTGAGGCTGATGGACTGTTGAGGTTAAGGGGAGATGGGTCGTGTTTCTGGTCCCCTTTCTCCCTCGTGTTAAGCCCCATTTGTGTGTGTGTGTGTGTGTAGGGGGGGGGGGCTCTATTAATGGGGGGAGTAGAGGTATGGGAAGACGTCTGACTGTCAACCAAATGATAGAGCTCCCTAATTGGCCCACATGCATTCCGTTGCCCTGCATACTTGGAAATCCTTCGTGGGAGACACAAAGACGCGTTGCTCACACACGAGTATTCCTTATACATTATATACATACCTATATAGTACATATGTGTTAATATGCATGCGTCCATATACAGTGCATCATGCATCATATTGCATACGTTCGTACATACATGCATACATTCCATACATATATATAGGGAGAGAGAGAGAGAGAGAGAGAGAGAGAGAGAGAGAGAGAGAGAGAGAGAGAGAAAGTTACACACAGTACATACACAACTGGAGGTAAACATAAAGCTAGAGATAGACACTTTCAAAATTAATGAGATTTACAAAACTAGGGTAACATTAATGCTCTTTGCCAGCTATCTCCACAGAACGGTCACCTTGACGTGTGAACATTATACATATGGCACACAATAGGGGGGGGGGGGGAAGGAAGAAGGTGTGGGAGTGTGGGGGTGGGGGAGAGAGAGAGAGGGTGGACAAAGGGGGGAAGGAAAGGGGAGGGGGGAGGAAGAGAAGGGGAGGAACCAGAAGGAAGGAAAGGGTAGGAAACAGAAGGAAGGATAGGGGAGGGGAGGAAGAAGAGAAGGGGAGGAAACAGAAGGAAGGAAAGGGGAGGACAAATTAATGAAAGAGGAGGAGATATAGAAGACAAAATGGGAGGGGAGAAGGAAGGAAGGAAGGAAGTAGGAGAAGTACGAACGAAATAGGGAGGCGATAGGAAAATGGAAATGGGAGGATAAAAGAAATGAAAAAATGAAGCAAGAAGGATGGACAAATTATTGAGAAAAGGAAGGAAAGGGTATGTGGGTGGGACGGGTGGACAAAAGAGGTGGACAGGGGAGGTGGGAAGGCAAAAAAAGGGAAGGAAATACAAGGATGCAAGTCACTTCCTTTCCCAATTACCGGACAGAGAAGGAGGAATGAGGAAGACAAGAAAGGAGGGACTTGTTTAGGAGAATACATATTGAGGGATGAGGAGAGAGAAAGCAAAAAAATATATATATAGTGGCATGATTCGAAACCTAAATAGTGTGCTTATAATATATACCTGTATATATACAGTATATATGTATATATATATATATATATATATATATATATATATATTATCTTTCAACTGGGGAGGCACTCTTTACAGGCAGTTCTGCCTTTTGTCTCCCTCATCCACATAGAAAAAATATATATAAAATCTTGTTCTTGCTTGGATACAAACTTGGAACTGCAAGATTTCGCCTGTATTCCAAGAGAGAGAGAGAGAGAGAGAGAGAGTAAAAAAAACTTGGAACTGCAAGATTTCGCCTATATTCCAAGACAGAGAGAGAGACTAGAGGAGAGTAAAAAAAAAAAAAAAACTTGGAACTGCAAGATTTCGCCTATATTCCAAGACAGAGAGAGAGAGAGAGAGAGAGAGAGAGAGAGAGTAAAAAATAGAAGTATTTATCCGTGTTAATGAGTGCCTTTTATCATCTCGACAGGCGAATTCCACATAATGCCCACAACCCATTAAACCACTTTCTTATTCACCCTAAGCTATTCCAGGAGAGAGAGAGAGAGAGATATATAAATTTACATAGATACACTGACCACACAAACCTTGCGATCCAAACGAGGTGGTCAGGACTTAATTCTAGTAGAGATGGCGTATCCGATAGAAAAGGAAAGTTGAAGGAAAGGATATAAAAGAAGAAGAAGAAGAGAGAGAGAGATGGGAGAGCATATATTTACAGAGTCACACTGATTGCACAAACCTTAGAATCCAAGGGAGGTGGTTTTGACTCATTCTAGTTGAGAGAGCAAAATACCAAATGTGGAAGAGAGAGAGAGAGAGAGAGAGAGAGAGAGAGTAGGAATCAAGAAGGTTAATTACGCTATGCATTCCTCATTCTGTCAGATAAGATCCAAGCTAAACTACTACTACTACTCTCTCTCTCTCTCTCTCTCTTCCACATATCTGTATTTGGTATTTTGCTCTCTCCACTAGAATTAATCAAAACCACCTCCATTGGATTCTAAGGTTTGTGCGATCAGTGTGTCTATGTAAATATATGCTCTCATGCTCTCTCTCTCTCTCTCTCTCTCTCTCTCTCTCTCTCTCTCTCTCTCATAGGGTTACAATTTTAAAGTCGTGGGAACTTGGAATGAATGAAAGCAATCGGGCTGACGGTTCTAACATTTGGGAAGAGTCCACCAGATAATAGGTGTGTGGATATTTACAGCCAGTTTGTTCCAGGCCCTTTTGGAGTTACAGAGAGTTCAGAGATCAAGATTATTAACCAGTTCATTGGCGCTACCTATAGATATAAATTAGAGAATAAGTTTAGTAGTTTTCATATGGGTAAGTTTGGAAGATACATTAGTGCTATAGTGTGTTCAAACTAACCTGGCAGCAACTGGTATATATTTAACCCTTCTGTACCGGGGACGTCCTTTTCATCTTATTATGGCTACAATTAGACGATTGGATTCAGTTTCAAAAGGGCCTTCAGAAATTTACAGGCTTCGAACTATCTCACTTAAGGGGAGATCTCCACTTAAGGGATTTATTTCTTGACCCCGTTCTCCCTCATGTTTAGCCCCATTGCTTTTGATATTATAAAACGTTTGCCCCATTAGTTTAGCGATTTTAAGAACTTTCAACCCATATTAAGACCTTTCGTGCCATTCAGGTGTCAATTTTATCCTGGCGAGCGATAGCGAGCCTGTAATTTAAGAGGAACCGGCCTTTGGCCGGGACATTTTTCTACTGAAAAATGTACAAATTTATCTTGAAAGGGACTCAAGGGGGTGTAATTTTAAGCTTGATGGAGGTCTAGGGAACAAACTAAATACCTCCCCTTAACCCTTTTGACTCCCACAGATCCTTCTTAAACTACACAAACATGTCTAAATATAGCTAGAATGAACTTAAAAGACGTTGCCGTTATAGAAAGGGTTAAGGATATGTTTAGTACTCTCATACCGGTAAGTTTGGGAGATACATTAGTGTTAGGTAGTTGGTTTGGGAACTGTAGTTGTGGTACCGGTAATTGCATTGTTTGGTGTGTAATAACTATACTGTATACAGTATATATACCACCTGGCCTCCCTTGCTGATCCTTTCCGTGCCACACCAATAACACCTTCTTTTCTTCTATCAATACATTATACCACAAACACACTACATACCACAATACCCTTCAAAATTAATACTAAGAAAACATATAAAGTAATAATAAATACAATGATGAACCAATCGAATGAATTTGGCCCTGTCACTCTTTTGACTTTGGGGGAGACACTTGTTACAGTCAGCCTGCCTTTTGTCTCCTTCATTTACATAGACAAAACAATATGGTAGTATATTTTGAGAGTGATGGTAGATAGGACAGTTGTGGTGGTGGTGATAGTGCATGTGGTTTTAAAAGGTGGCAATATTTACAACTAGTGGTGTTGTTGGTGATAGTTGTGGTAAGTGGTGGTATTTAAAGGTGTCATAAATCTGGTGATAAGGTTTTTGAGGCAGTTATGGTGGTGATGGTAGTTGTGGTTATTGTGGTAGTTATGGTAGTGGCAATATTTACAACTAGTGGTGTTGTTGGTGATAGTTGTGGTAAGTGGTGGTATTTAAAGGTGTCATCAATCTGGTGATAAGGTTTTTGAGGCAGTTATGGTGGTGATGGTAGTTGTGGTTATTGTGGTAGGTATGGTAGTGCTAATATATACAACTAGTGGTGTTGTTGGTGATAGTTGTGGTAGTGGTGGTGGTAGATAAGGTTGTCATGGTTGTGGTGATGATTTTGTTGTTTAGGTAGTGATGGTAGTTGTGGTTATCGTGGTAGTTATGGTAGTGCTAATATTTACGACTAGTGGTGGTAGTGGTGATAGTTGTGGTGGTGGTGGTGATAGTTCTAGCATCCATGGTTGTGGTGATGATAGTGTTGAGGTAGTTGTGAAATCTATGGTTAATTTTCTTCTATCTTTCTTTCATTCTTTCTTTATTTGTCTTCTTTCCTTCTTGCTTTCTTTTCATCTCTCTCTCTCTCTCTCTCTCTCTCTCTCTCTCTCTCTCTCACATACAACCATACCCACCTCAGACCTTTTATTATGCAAATCAAGCCTATCAAAATACATTCAAAACGGCCCCATTCAAACCCCTTTAGCTCCATTTCGCGCCCCCTATTCAGCCCATTTTTGCATATATAAAGGTACATGGGCCTATTATATAAAGGTACATGGGCCTATTATATTATTAGATCAAACCTTTTATTTCTTTTTATTGGTTTTAAATTTGATATTAATTGGAGACATGGTTATTTGTTTTCCTTTGAACGCGAAAGGTCGAAGGTCAATACTTATTGTCGTATATGAAACTGCTAATGGATCTCTCTCTCTCTCTGTGTGTGTGTGTGTGTGTGTTTAGCTTAGAAAGAGAACATAGGAATATTAGAACATAAAAATAAGTTCAGGAGAGCTTCGAAATATTAAAGCCATTATTTTTTTTCAGAGTGCACCCCAAAACTAGCTATATCTACACAAATAACAATGTACGAGAGAGAGAGAGAGAGAGAGAGAGAGAGAGAGAGAGAGAGAGAGCCACAAACTCTGTTACACTTTGACCACTGACCACTACACACCATACTTGCCACATCTCACAATACTAAACAACTAACCACACCATTAGGCTATAATTAGACACACACTACCACAACATAATATATGAAAGATAGATAAATTATATACAAAACAATCTCTCATTATTCCAAAGACAAAATATGTACTAGCAATGAATAAAACTCACTAGAAATATAGATAATTAAACAGAAAAGGGAAATCTGGCATCTATATTGAAGGGTTGCCAGCTATGCAAAGGAACACAATGCCAACAATAACAAATAAAAAACAACAACAACAATGGGCGGGTGCCCAACTCCGAAAGGAGTTGAAATAGGGGAGCTATCCCCCCGCCAAAGGCGGCTTTCTAGGGCCTTTCCTAGCTGATGCTGAGAGGATTGGGTTCTAGTCATGTGGTGATGGGCTGGTCTATCAGAGTGAGAGCTGAGCGATCTCTGCCATACCCATAGCTTACTCTGACTGTTCCTTTTACTTATATATCTTCTAGATCTCAAGTGACGGCGTCTTTTCCGTGGATTGACCTCCCTACTACCAACCTAAAAGTTGGCAGATTGGGAGCCAAAGCGTCACATTTTTCCCTTGCCCCTCAACTTTCCCTTCATAATTGCTGAGGGGCACAGGGCCCTGGGTGGGGCTTTGGTTTCCCGCGTTTCCTCGCACCCTCCTCAGCTCCCCGCCATGGAGTGGCTTTGGTCACCCAGGCTTTATTGTGGTCGGCAGGAAGGCTTCTGTGGGGGCGCTCGGTTATGGCCTTGGAATTGCTCGGGGCCTTGGGGCTGTTCGGCCAGGCAGCTTGGGGAACAACAACAACAACAACAACAACAACAACAAATAAAAGAGGTGTGGCAATATGGGACCTGCTCTTGAGGGGGAGGTCATCGCTTTTTCTGGACCCCCTTCTCCCTCACGTTTAGCATATTAGTTTTGAAATTTTAAGAGGTTCGTTCCATTATTTTGGTGATTTTGAGTCCTTCGCCCCATTTCTTTGTCAATATTAAGATTTGTCGTGCTATTTAGGTGTCGATTTTTTCTTGGCGAGCGATAGCGATCCTATAATTTTAGAGGGAACCGGCCTTTGGCGGGGAAATGTTTCTACCGAAAAATGTACAACATTTTGTCTATGGGGTGTTCTTTAAAGCTTGGTGGAGAGCGAGGAAACTTAAAAAAATATATAAATCAATAAATACATACCAGTAGGCCAAACAAACAAGCACTACCCCCTTGAGTCCCTGTGAAGGTGGCTTATTGTGTTGGCCTATATTTGTTCTTTCTCTGTCTGTATATTTTTAGGAGTACGGGGGTTATTATCAAATTTAATGAGGTTATCTTGTGTACAGGAGAGAGAGAGAGAGCACTTATAGTTTTTGAGTCGTGGGGTTGTTTGTTCGAGAATAATGTATACCATGATTAAGTTATGTATAAACAGTATAATATGCTATAAGTCCACTTGATATTATTATTATTTATGCTGCGACAATTAATTATGTATATGCAAGGAACATACACTAATTGTGAAAACTAACTTTAAATCAGAATATTAACACCATATATATATATACAGTATATATATATATATATATATATATATATATATATATATATATATATATATATATATATATATATATATATATATATATATATTGCAACGTACACAATTAAAGACATCTCTGTGCATGTTAAGGGGAGATCTCCACTTGAGGGACTTTTTTCTTGACTCCTTTCTCCCTCATGTCTAGCCCCATTGCTTTTGAGATTTTAAGACGTTTGCCCCATTAGTTTGGTGATTTTAAGAATTTCCGCCCCATTATGTCAATTTTAAGACCTTTTGTGCCATTTAGGTGTCGATTTTATCCTGGCGAGCGATAGCGAGCCTGTAATTTAAGAGTAATCGGCCTTCGGCCGGGAAATTTTTCTACCGAAAAATGTACAAATTTATCTTGAAAGTGGGTCAAGGGGGTGAAATTTTAAGATTGCTGGAGGAGTAGGAAACAAACTAGAAACCTCCCCTTAATCCATTGAATACACAAGAAACTTGTAACCAGTATAATTCAACCTAAGTACTCTAAAGAAAAATGTAGCCGAAATACATATAATATGAGCAGACAGTTAAGAGCAAAATTTAAGAGTGTGGCCGGATTAGTCACCCAGTATCCCAGTTCAACCAGTACCCCATCTCAAGGAACAGATCTCAGCTATAGTGTGTCATTTCATCCTATACTGCTATATAGTTTAGGTTGGGTAAGATGGGGTTTGGTTACCGTGGGACTTCTAAGGGGAGATATCCACTTAAGGGATTTTTTTCTTTACCCCCTTCTCCCTCATGTTTAGCCCCATTGCTTTTGAGATTTTAAGACGTTCGCCCCATTAGTTTGGCGATTTTAAGAACTTTCACCCAATTTATGTCACTTTTAAGACCTTTCGTCCCATTTAGGTGTCGATTTTTTCCTGGCGAGCGATAGCGAGCCTGCAATTTAAGAGGAATCGGCCTTCGGCCGGGACATTTTTCTATCGAAAAATGTACAAATTTATCTTGAAAGGGGGTCAACGGGGTGTAATTTCAAGCTTGATGGAAGTCTAGGAAACACACTAAAAACCTCCCCTTAATTGGCACTGATTTGGTTGACCCTGTTTGTGATCTAGTGGTTGAAATGGTCTAGTGGTTGAGGAGTTGCCAGGGAACCCCAGTATACAGATGTTGCAGCGTCAGCCCTCCTTGCACCCAATAGGATTACACTTCAGATAAGGGGATATGCAGCTACAGTTCCGAGTACAGTTAAAGCTATTACAAGGACCTGGTTAACAGTAAAAGGACACACACACACACACACACACACACACACACACACACACACACACACACACACACACACACACACACACACACACACACACACACACACCACACACACAACAACAACAACGTTATGCTCAACCGGTGTATTTCCAACTGATTCTCACTGACCTACCATATCACCACACCCGCCTCCTACATCTACCGTACTCCTACAGGCCTATAGAGAGTAGCTAGATAGGGAATCCCGGTAGAGTGATACAGAATAATGGATACTGATATATGAAGAAGTATATAATTATATAAAAAAAAAAAAAAATAAATAAAAAAAAATATATATATATATAAGATTAATATGAAGTGCAAAAACAAAGGTATGCTATGGGATAAGGCGTGGAGTAGAAACAATATGGCGTCCGTATGTGACGTTGGATTAGCTACCCAAACTGACCTATGCACCCCCCCAACACACACACACAACGGTACACTGGGTACACATACCCAGCTCCCATAACAGGACCCCTCTGTTTACTGTTTCTTCTGTCACCCGTCTACTAAAACACCTGTCATTCCGTGTGTGTGTGTGTGTGTGTGTGTGTGTGTGTGTGTGTGTGTGTGTGTGTGTATTTACCTTAGTTTGTGTGTGTATGTGTGTGTGTGTATTTACCAAAATGTGTGTTTTTTTTTTTTTTTTTTTTCTATGTGATTGAGGGAGGCAAAAGGCATAACTGCCTATAGCGAGTGCCTCCCCCATAGTTGAAAGAGTGACAGGGCCAAAATCAAGGGACGTTCGAGCCAAAATGCCTGGACACACGGAGTTTGAAGCAATTTAAGTCATAGGAAGAGGGAAAGACTGATTCTGGGAGAGAGTTCCAGAGCTCAGATGTTGAGTAGAAGAAAGTTTGAGAGTAACGTTTCACTCTTGGGTTGGAGAGTTGCACAGAGTAGGGGTGGGATTGAGTTGCAAGACGGGTACCACGTGCCCTACGTAAAGGAGGTGGTATGCACTGGGATAGCTCTGAGGAACACTGATTATTATAGTAGCGATAGAATAGCGAGAGAGATGCAACATTGCGGCGGAGAGAGAGAGATTGCAGAGAGTTGGTGAGTGGACGGGAGTTAATGATACGAAAGGCCTTCCTTTCAACTTTGTCTAGGAGAGCGGTGTGAGAGGAACCTCCCCACACATGTGAACAATACTCAATACAAGGGCGCACTATGCCCCTGTACAGAGCAAGAAGCTGTGCAGGGGAAAAGAACCCCCTAAGGCGGTTGAGCACACCCAGCTTCTGGGAGGCTGCCTTAGCAAGACTGGTAATATGGTCCTTCCAAATGAGAGCAGAAGAAAAAGAGACACCAAGAATATTGAGAGAAGATGAAGGGTTGATTCTTGTATTGTTGAAGAATAAGGGATAGTCCGCTGGGAGATCCTGACGGGTAGATAGATGGAGAAATTGGGTTTTGGAAGCATTAAAGTTAACAAGGTTTTCTCTGCCCCAATTGGAAATAGTATTTAGATCAGAATTTAAGAGTTCTATGGCTTCATTACGTTTGTCGTTGAGGGATTGCTGGCTGGGGCGTTCTGAAAAACTAATGAAGTAGTGTAAGGTTGAGTCGTCTGCGTATGAATGGATGGGAATTAAGGTACAGTTAAGGAGATCATTTATAAAAATAAGAAAGAGAATAGGAGATAGGACAGAGCCCTGAGGAACACCGGAGTTTATAGGGTGAGGAAGTGAACAATGGCCGTCCACAACCGCAGCTATGGAACGGCCGGAAAGGAAATTAGAGACAAAGGCACAGATGGAGGGATAGAAACCGAAGGAGGGTAGTTTAGAAATTAAAGATTTATGCCAGACTCTATCGAAGGCTTTCGATATGTCTAGTGCAATAGAAAAAGTCTCACCGAAGTCCCGAAAGGAGGATGACCAAGAGTTAGTAAGATATGAAAGAAGATCACCAGTAGAGCGACCCTTAAGGAAGCCATACTGGCGATCTGAGAACAGATTATGAGAAGAGAAATGCTTAAGAAATTTGGAAGCAGGAATAGTTTCAAAAACTTTAGAAAGACAAGAGATAAGAGCAATTGGACGATAGTTGGAGAGTTGAGAGCGAGAGTGTGTTTACCTAAGTGTGTGTGTGTGTGTTTCTATTTGTGTGTGTGTGTGTGTGTGTGTGGGTGTGTGAATGAGATGTACAGTGGCCCACGTAAGTTCTGTTCCTCTCCACGATCTTATATAATGGAATTATAATGCATATGATTAAACTACGAGTGTAGTTTCTTAAGCAGTGGTTAAATCATCTGACTAGTTAACTGATCATCAAAAGATGCGACACTCGCAATTCATTCATACTAATTTGACTTCCATAAATATGATCACCACGAAGAACAGAAGTTATGTGGGCATCTGTACACGAGTGAATCCCGCTCCCATCACGTTCTTGTGTATGCTGATGAGGCAGGAAGATGGAACGAAAAATAAGGAGAAATATAATAGTCTAACATCCTCGATCTATTTTTCCTGTACACGGGTATATACATGCTCTCTCTCTCTCTCTCTCACAAACACACACACACACACGCTCCCCCCCCCCCCCACACACACACTACACACCCACACACACACCTACACACACCCACACACACACCTACACACACAATATACCCCTTACCCAGCACCGTTACCCAAGTACTGTGTAGTTTACGGTTTACACATTCTTAAGGGAGCCCACCTCGCTTTTGTTTCTGTTTCTCTCACTCTCTCTTTGGCTTGTATCCATTCGACCCCAATTCAGCCTACTGTTTTAGGACGTTTACCCCCATCCAGGTGTCAATATTTTCCTGGTGAGCGGTAGCGAGCCAGCATATATATATTTTTGTTTTCAGAACAAGCTAAATTTGTAAATTTTTCGATAGAAAAATGTCTCCGGCGAAGCCGGATTTCTCCATACAATGCTGGCTCGCTATCGCTCGCCAGGAAGATATCGACACCTAGATGGGGATAAACGTCTTAAAACAGTTGGCTGAATGGGGTCGAATGGATACAAGCCGAAGAGAGAGGGAGAGAAAGAGAAAAAAACGAGGTGGGCTCCCTTAAGCTAACATGTACAGTTCCTAGCACAAGTTCCGTTCCTTTCTAAGCTTATATAATATGAAAGTATAAATAATATAATTGCATTTAGAGTGTAGAATATTACTAACCAGTTGAGTACCAGCGACTTTTGTTAATATTGTATTCTAGCTATATTTAGACGATAGTATGCAGCTTAGGAAGGATCTGTGGTAGTTAAGAGGGTTGGTTGGGATAGTTTGAAGCCTTATTATTGCTAGAGGTCCTTCCTAAGCTGAGTAAAATCGTCTAATAGTTGCCAGAATATGATGAAAAGGACGTCCCCGGTACTTAAACAGTTGAGTAGAGTAGGAAGGAACTCATTTGGGCAACTGTATGCAATCCTAATTAAAATCACTTACAAACACACGTATAGTGCTCGCACCCCTGCATACACACGGCACCGTGGTCTTATAGGAACACATATAGCTTAGGTTATTAATTATCGGCACACACACACACACACACACACACACACACACACACACACAAGTACATAGGCACACATAAATAAACGAAACACACAAACTCACTCATCTACACACACACACACACACACCGAAACACACACACACACGCACACACAAAGACAAACGCACACTCACTGTCCCTTTTCCCTCCCTCTGTGTGTTGACCGTCAGTGACAGATTTGACAGAAGAGGATCAGATGAAGCCCTCGACCTGGGACAGATAGACAGACAGACAAACAAACAGGTGGACAGACACACAGACAGACAGATAGACAAAAAAGACCCCCAACCTTCCCCCGAGATATTAAGTTTAGTTTGAAAATACGACGGTAATATTAGATTCTTAAGCGTAAAATATTGGCTTTCACTATTACAGATTTGACAGATGTCTCTACATGAGACAGACAAACAGCTGGACAGAAACACACCATGACACACAAAACAAAAAATCTCCTCAGTTAAATATTTACTCTAAAAATACGGTGCTAAAATTGGGTTCTCTCGCGGAAAATATTGGCTTTCACTATTATAGATTTGATAGATAAACCCGTCTAAATTTGACAGACAGACAAGCAAGTGGACAGACAGGGATGTACCCAAACAAAGTATCTATATATCTCTCTATATACAGTATAATTATACAGTATATATCAAGCTTAATCTGAAAATAGGATGTAGTATTAGGTTGCTTCGTGTCAGACATTGGCCTTAAGAATAACAGATTAGACAGATAAACTCGTCTAAATGTGACAGACAGACGGTGGACAGAGAGAGGCGGGTAGTCAGGCAGACAAAAGGATACCCTACCATACCAAGTTTATTCTGATAATACGACGGTAACATTAGATTCTGTCGCGTAAAATATTGACTCTCAGTATTACAGATTTGACAGATACATGGGTGAAATGTGACAGAAGAAGGCAGAATGACAGGTAAACACTCTGAAAAAAAAAAAAAAAAATCCCTCTCTCCTTTCCTTGGTATATCTAACCCACCCTGAATATATTATTACAATATGAAGTTGTTTGGAATGAGATATTGGCTTTTAGAATCTATTTTAATAATTTCACTCCAACACCAAACACCTCCCAATGAAATCAATGAAAAAAAAGCATGTGATCCACCGGGATTCGAACCTGCGTAATCACATACAGATTTTAAACACTCTAACCATTACACCATTAACGCAGTTACAAGTAAAGCACACTTATCAGAATTAAATGGTCAGAATGTGTAGGATAGAAAACCAGTCAATAACTTCACACGCACAGTTCCTCACACAAGTTCCATTCCTCTCTGAGATTATAGATACGGCGGATAAACCCTTCGAGATGTGACAGATACACAGCTTATAGTCACACAAGTAGAGGGACACACTAAATTACTTCCCCTAGAATATCAGGATTAATCTGAAAGTACGATGGCAATATTAGGTTGCTTTGCGTAAGAGATTGGCCTTAAGAATAACAAATTTGACAGATATGAGACAGATAGACCCACAGGTGAAGGGACAGGCACAACCCCCCCCCCCCCCCCCCTCCCCTCGCTCGGTATATAAAATTCACCCTTAAAATTCTATGGAAGTAATAGGATGTACCGCGTTAGGTATTAGCTTTCAGAATGACGGATTTGACAGATACACGGTCGACTTGTGACAGACAGACAGAGGGAATAATAGACGGACAAGTAGATAGACAAACAGACAGACAGACAGAGAATAATAGACAGGCGATAGGCAGGCAGACAAAAGGAGCTCCCTATGGTCATGCGAAATTAACTATGAACATTCGATATTAGGTTGTTTCGTGTAAGATATTCCCTTTCAATATACTGAAGGAATGATGGGTGTTCGAGGGAGGGGTGTGTGTGTGTGTGTGTGTGTGTGTGTGTGTGTGTGGGTGTGTGTGTGTGTGTATGTGTGTGTGTGTGTGTGTGTGTGTGTGTGTGTGTGTGTGTGTGTGTGTGTGTGTGTGTGTGTGTGTGTGTGTGTGTGTGTGTGTGTGTGTGTGTGTGTGTGTGTCATGTTACTGGTCGGTTGTGTGTGTGTGTGTGTCATGTTACTGGTCGGTTATGTGTGTGAATGCAGTTTATTCATCAGGAGATATACTTATATGTCTTCAGTGAGTGGGATGGTCAGTTTGGATGAAATATGTATTGTACCATTCAAAGGATAATTGGTAGTTACATGAATAGCGCCCAACCACTTGCTCTTTTCGGTTCATACAAAGAAGAATATGCATTTCGAATGGCAAATTAATATATATATATATATATAAAAGTGTACGCCTCTTTTAAATACATTCTAGATATTATAACACGAATTTGCTCAGGTTTTGAAGGCCCTCTAGGAATTGGAGTTTTGCCCTCTGTTCCCTTCATTCACGTAAAAAATAAATAAATAAAATTAAATAAACCTATTCCTTGTCACTCCTTGCAACCCCCCCCCCCCCATGTACACGTCAACATGCGAGGTACGGTACTACAAACAGTCTGAATCACAGTAATAAGGATGATTCTGTGTGATGGCCAGCTAGGTTGTCAACAATAGTCACCGTTTCCCAGCTTTTCTTCTTCTTCTTACTATTATCATTAGTAGTACAGTATTACTTTCCTATCCTTTCATCCGTATCCTTCGTTCGTTCCTCCTCCCCTCCCTCCAGCTCTTACCTCCCCCCCCCCCCATCCCTTCCACTTACACACACCAACATACACACACGTGAAGCAACAAACAGTCATGGATCACAATAATAAGGAGTAATACGTTGTGATGACCAGCTGGGGCGTCGAAATAACACCAATTTCCTCCTCCACTTATTCGGGGGATTGTTTTGGCCCATCATCACCATTTTCGAATTTTCTCTTCATTTTCATCTACTCTGGTGCTTTCGTCAGTGCCCCCCACTGACGAAAGCAGTGGGGGGGGTAATCAGTTCTGGACACACACGCACAGGCTCAGACAGAGGACAGATTTCTGTACTGCTTTTTTGGCTATTAATAGACGAATATATTCAGATTAGGAAGGGTATGGGGAAGTCAGGATGGTTAATTGAGATAGGCTGTACCCTTTTAACTCCCAAAGATCTTTCCTAAGATGTATAAAATCGCCTAATGATAGATAGCCAGAATAAACTGTCAACATAGCCCGCAAACAGAAGATAAATGCGTAATCGGATCTTGAAAGGGCCAACAAAAACAAAATGCGAGAAAAGGAAAAACATTAGCAATAGACGTAAACAAATAGAACAAAAAAATACAAATACAAATTATAGAAGGCAAGGGATGTAAGAAGAACGAAGCAAATAACAAGAACAAGAAAAATACTATAACAGAAAGTTGTGAAGAATATAAAAAAGGCACCCTGTCGTATTCCACCTCTATATACCTACCTACCTATAACTTACTGACTTTCTTCCCTCCCTACCTACCTACCTTCTTGCCTACCTACCAACGTTTCTCCCTCCCTCCCTATCTACCTACCAACCTCCCTCCCTCCCTCCCTCCCTACCTACTTACTCCTACCTATCTGCCTGCTTGCCTACCTACCGACCTTCCTCCCTCGCTACCTACTTACTCCTACCTACCTACCTTCTAACTTTCCTCTCTCCATACCTACCTACTTACTCCTCCCTACCTACCTTCTAACGTTCCTCCCTCCCTACTTACCTACCTAACTACCTTCCTTCCTACCTACTGCATACCTAACCTACCTACTAACCTAACTACTACCTACCTTCCTTCTTACTTTCCTTCCTACCTATCTGTGTACTTACCTACCTACCTATCTACTTCCCAACCTACCTACCTATCTACTTACCAACCTACCTACACCTTTCATCACCTCAGGCCTAGAGTGGCTAAACATCATCCTCAACCACGCCCGAATCTCTCTCTCTCTCTCTCTCACTATATGTCAACACAAGCTCTGCTCATACGCCTCAGGTATATTTTCTCTCGTTCTTCATTACACCAACACCTCTCTCCCTCCCTCCCCTCCCTATTGATAAATATAGATAGATAGATAGATAGATAGATAGATAGATACATACATAGCTACATAGATAGATAGTCAAGAGCCATAATGCCTGTACACCCATTTGCATTCAATATCGAACCCAAGGGACTTCTTTCCCCAACTTAATTTCATGCTGACCAACGGTCGGAGGGAGAGGTGGGTGGGGAGAGAGCCTTCTGCTTTGCTATCCTTGCCTTCCGCTTTTTAGCAAATTTTATTTTAGCATTAAGTCCGGATTACCTAGTAGGGACCGCAAGGTCTGTGTAGTCTGTGTATCTATGTAACTCTAAGTAACTCAAGTAACTCTCTCTCTCTCTCTCTCTCATATGTTTTTGTATTTCAAGATCTTTATTACCATGTCTCACTATCTCTCACCCTCTCTCTCTCTCTCGGCTAACGATTATTTAACTTATCTCTCTCTCTCACTCTCACTCTCTCTCTCTCTCCCACCCCACCCTACTCAACATGTAACCAGTAGCGATGTTAAATGTAATTCGGTATGTGGCCTACTGACCAGTCTGTGTCTCCACATCTATCTACTCTCTCTCTCTCTCTCTCTCTCTCTCTCTCTCTCTCTCTCTCTCTCTCTCTCTCTCTCTCTCTCTCTCTCTCATTTTTTACATTCATATTTCCGACACAGTCCACTTGGTAATTTGGTCACTTTCTCCGGACCGGTTTTCTCAGACAGGCTTCGTTTTTTTTATTTTTTTATGATTCAAGCTTTTTAAGAATTTGCATACAATCTGTTTTGCTACTGTGAACTTTTATTGAACCACTTAATTAAGGGGAGACGGTCGTTTTTCTGGTCCCCTTTCTCCCTCTTGTTTAGTCCCATTATCTTATCATTTTTAGACGTTCGGCCTATTTGTTCGGCGATTTTAAGGCCTTTCGTACCATTTCGTTATGAATTTTATGACCAATCTTGCCATTTAGGGGTCTATATTTTCCTTACGAGCGATAGCGAGCCTGTAATTTTAAGAGGAGCCGGTACAAATTTATCTTGAGGGGGGGGGGGGGGGGGAGGTCTAGGGGATGTTTTTCTAAGTTTGAGAGATGTCTAGCGAGGAAACTAAGAATTTATGAATGAATTAATGTATAGGCCAAAAAAGCAGTCAGTGTCCCCTTAAGAGCATTTTCTCGTAACTGCCTAAGAGGGGTTTTGCGTATTATTGTGTGTAAAGACGTATTTGTACAGTACGTGCACAATATATATATATATATACTGTATATATATATATATATATATATATATATATATATATATATATATATATATATATATATATATATATATATATATATATATATATATGTGTGTGTGTGTGTGTACTATGTGTGTGATTGCTTATAGATGTGTTTGTGTGCGTGTGTGTGTGTGTGTGTGTACTTTTTGCTCATCTCTATAATGTGTGTTTCTCAGCCTAATCGTCCATGCGTGGCTGGTTTCGATACTGTGCTATAAGACCACGGCTAATGATTCGGGAGTTATTCAGCAGGTTTCTCGAGATTGTGTATGTATTATTATTATTATTATTATTATTATTATATATATATACCGGTATACTGTATATATATATTTTTTTTTTTTTTTTTTTTTAGTTATCTTGTGCAGGCTGAACCACATTTCGATATCGCACTTCATACTTGTTTATTTCTTCGTAATGTGCTTCTAAAACGTTCTTTGCATAGTACAGTGACCAGTTTATAGATATTATATATCAATTTGTCTGTGTATGTTCTTATGCATATGTAGAAGAGTGTGTGGTAAACTTTAAGGGGAGATTTTTAGTTAGTTCGCTAGACTTCCATCAAGCTTAACATTACAGCCCCTAGACCCCCTTTCAAGATAAATTTGTACATATTTCGGTAGAAAAATTTCCCGGCCGAAGGCCGGTTCCCCTTAAATTGCAGGCTCGCTATCGCTCGCCAGGAAAAGATCGACACCTTAATGGAACGAAAAGTCTTAAAATTGACAGAAATGGGGCAAAAGTTCTTAAAATCGCTAAACTAATGGGGCGAACGTCTTAAAATATCAAAATCAATGGGGCTAACCATGCTGGAGAAAGGGGTCAAGAAAAAAAAATCCCTCAAGTGGAAATCTCCCCCCTTAAGAAGGTTTATAATTTATTGTAAGGGTCAAAAATGGTCATCGTATTTTATATTTATTGATTGATTGATTCTTATTCTTATTGTTCTTATCGTCTTTTGGCTTTTTGTTGTCGTGTACTGTATATTTAGCTTCTGTGTGTTTACCCTCCCGCCCCCCCCCCCCCCCCATGATTCCAACTATATTCTGTTTTTTGTTTCCAACTGATGGTAAAAATTGCTATCTCTCCCTCCCTGTGATTAACTACGCTATGCCCATGATGGTGTAGCCGAATAGGTTGTTCATTATGAGAAACTTGGCAATAATATGACGCACAGACCTAGAAGAAGTATATATCATATGTTTGCCACCAGTCAGAAGCAAGTAAATCAGATGGTAAAGGATTCAATTGACCGTCACCTGGGAAAAAAAACAATAGAGTGTAATATCATCTCATTCGCCCCAGGTGCATTTTCTCCTTTACTGCATTACACCCCACACACATACTCTTAGTCGCTCTAGCTCCAGCTCTCTCTCTCTCTCTCTCTCTCTCTCTCTCTCTCTCTCTCTCTCTCTCTCTCTCTCTGGGAGTAACAATATCGAGAAACCTAAAACCGAGTCAACAATGTTCAGAAGTTGTTAAGAAGGCAAACAAAATAATTGGCTTTATAGGCAGGTCATTTGAGCATAAATCCAAAGACGTTATCCTAACCCTTTACAATTCCTTAGTCCGCCCTCTTCTGGAATACTGCGTTCAATGCTGGTGCCCTTATTACCAAAAAGACATAAACAAGCTAGAACGAGTTCAACGTAGAGTTACCAAAATGATACCTAGCCTAAAGAACAAACCATACGAAGAGCGTCTTAGAGAATTAAATCTATTTCCTTTAACCAGCGCAGATTAAGAGGTGACTTAATTCAAGTGTTCAAAATCATCAAAGGCATCGACAATATGAACTGTAGTAAGTACTTCACTATCGACCAATCTAATTACACGCGGGGAAACGGTTGCAAAATTATTGGTAAATCTTTTAACTCACACGAATCTAAGAATTTCTTCTTCAATCGAGTTGTCAACTTGTGGAATGGGCTTCCCGAGACGTTATAGACTGCAGCACCGTTGATTCATTTAAACTCCGCCTAGACAAATATCTCGCATCAAACCCGCGACTGACTGCGTTTGTAAATGAATAACTTTATTTTATCCTCCCCTCAGTTACTAACCCATATGTCCCCTACTAACTTCCTAGTCCTGCCACGGACATTAGTTCCAGGGCAGTAGTTCCCTTTCCAATGTTCCCTTACCCACTCTAAACCACTGTTTGGACACTTGATCCTCAGTGTTTTGGAGGACAAGCAGCCTAGAAGGGTCACTAGATCTGTTGTTGCTTGATTTCCTTTGTACTCTTTTGTACTCCTTTGTACTCTCTCTCTCTCTCTCTCTCTCTCTCTCTCTCTCTCTCTCATACACTAAACACATTTAAGCATGACCTAAACGTAATAAACAGAAAGTGCAATCAACTTAACATCGCTCCTATTTAAGTAACCCTTTGAGGATCATGAACGTTTTGACAGTTAAGGGGAGGTTTCTAGTTTGTTTCCTACTCCTCCAGTAATCTTAAAATGTCACCCCCTTGACCCCCTTTCAAGATAAATTTGTACATTTTTCGGTAGAAAAATGTCCAGGCCGAAGGCCGGTTACTCTTAAATTACAGGCTCGCTATAGCTCGCCAGGATAAAATCGACACCTAAATTGCACGAAAGGTCTTAAAATTGACATAATGGGGCGGAAATTCTTAAAATCGCCAAACTAATGGGGCAAACGTCTTAAAATCTCAAAAGCAATGGGGCTAACCATGAGGGAGAAAGGGGTAAAAAACAAATCCCTCAAGTGGAGACCTCCCCTTAATGCTAGCTATCAATAAGCGATTGTATAGAAAATAGGATGGGATCTGTGGGAATATATAAAGGTAAAGACTGTCTTAATTAACCCCCTGATGTCCGTACACCCTATCTGATCTGATTATAATACAGTCTAAAAATAGTCAAAATACACAATCCTCAAGGGGTTAACCTCATTCCAAACGATGAATCACGGTCACCAATCATACACTCATCAACCATTATCACTCATTAATACCATTACTCAACCCTTCCCTCACCCATTATCACCAATCGTTACTTTTAGGTAGGTCAGAAATCGAGACCCCTTATACCTCTGTAACTCAAAAAGGGCTAGAGCAAATGGACTTGACATGTTTGCACCTATACCCTGGCTGAGCTTTCCCAAATGGTAGAAATATTAGCTCGATTACTCTAGTCGTGTGTGAGTTATGTGAAAGAGGGAGACAAAAGGCAGAACTGCCTGAAGCGAGTGCCTCCCCCATAGTTGAAAGAGTGACAGGGCCAAAATCAAGGGACGTTCGTGCCAAAATGCCAGGACTCACGGAGTTTCAAGCAATTTAAGTCATAGGAGGAGGGAAAGACTGATTCTGGGAGAGAGTTCCAGAGACCAGCTGTTGAATAGAAGAAAGACAGAGTTACGTTGCACTCTTGGGTTGGAGAGTTGCACAGAGTAGGGTGGGATTGTGTTGCAAGACGGGTACCACGTATCCTACGTAGATTAGATGGTATACACTGGGAGAGCTCCGAGGAACACTGATTATTGTAGTAGCGATAGAATAGCGAAAGAGATGTAATATTGCGGCGAAGAGAGAGTTTGCAGAGAGTTGGCGAGTGGACGGGAATTAATGATACGAGAGGCCTTCCTTTCTACTTTGTCTAGGAGTGCGGTGTGAGAGGATCCTCCCCATACATGTGCACAATACTCAATACAAGAATGCACTGTGCCCCTGTACAGAGCAAGAAAAGCTGTGCAGGGGTAAAGCACCCCTTGAGGCGGTTGAGCACACCCAGCTTCTGGGAGGCTGCTTTAGCAAGACTGGTCCTTCCAAGTGATAGCAGAAGAAAAAGAGACACCAAGAATATTGAGAGATGAAGGAATTAAATTTGTATTGTTGAAGAATAAATGATAGTCCTCTGGGAGTTCCGGACGGGTAGATAGATGGAGAAATTGGGTTTTGGAAGCATTAAGGGGGGTGACCCGCTTTCTGTTATTTCTGTCCTTTTCTCTCTTTCTCTGGCTTGTATTCGGCCCCATTCAGCCAACTATTTTAAGACGTTTATCCCCATCTAGGTGTCGATTTCTTCCTGGCGAGCGATAGCGAGCCAGCATTATATGAAGAAATCCGGCTTCGCCGGAGAAATTTTTCTATCGAAAAAATTACAAATTTAGCCTGCTGTCAAACAAAACTAAAAAATATGCTGGCTCGCTACCACTCACCAGTAAAAAATTGACACCTGGATGGGGATAAACGTCTTAAAACAGTAGGCTGAATGGGGCCGAATGGATACAAGCCAGATAAAGATAGAAAAGGACAGAACAAAAACAGGTCACCCCCCTTAAAGGTAACAAGATTTTCTCTGCCCCAATTGGAAATAGTAGTTAGATCAGCTCAGAATACCATCGTCTAATAATATCCGCAAAACAGACAAAATATGCGTATTGGATCTTGAAAGGGTTAATATACAAAAAAGTAAACCAGAACCTACTATGCAATGATCGCGTCATCAGTGTTGCCAAGCGATCAACCCCATTGCAAGCAGATAAATACCGATGATATGTACCGATCACCGTAATCATTACCACTTCATCAAGATCACGGCCAATACTCATCAACTTGCATCTCTCACAGCAAGTACCCATTACCATCAATCAATAATTCTAATACCTACCTTCTACAATAGCATACGATTGATTCGCCTTCAAGTCTTTTCGCCCCCCCCCCCCCCCCCTCCCCCCACCACTCCCCTTCGAGATAAGTCTGCTCTTATTTCGGTAGGAAAATTCTTCCTAAATTGCACACTCGCTATCATTCGCCAGGAAGAAATCGACACCCATGTCTCGAAAGGTCTTACAATTTGACAAACCAAAATAAAGCGAAAGGTTAGTCAAATTAATGGGACGAGCATATTAAAATCTCAAAAGGGATGGAGCTAAAAAAGTATATAATATAACTAATTTACAGTACTTAAGACAAGATTCGGTCAGAATAAGTTAGATTTGGCTAGCTAGGGATTTTATAACATAAGGTTAAGGTTAGACTAAAGCAAATGAAGTTAGGTGTGGAAGGTTTGACTCTGTATGCGGGCGAAATGATCCGCGGGCGAAATAGAAAAAAGCACTGGCTAATGTCAACAACCATCTTCATCAGCTGATGGATTGCTCCAGTCTCAAATATAACGGGGTTGTTTTTTATCACTGCTATCTCTCTGTTCCCATACTAAGACCATGTTTTGTTCTCTCTCTCTCTCTCTCTCTCTCTCACACACACACACACACACACACACACACACACACACACACACACACACACACTCATTTATTATACTTGAAGTTCATAATTATAGTATTTTATTATCGCTCAAGTATACTTTATTATAATATTCATACCCCCCTCACCCCATTTTCCTCCCTCTCTCCCCCTCTATCCCTTTCTCTCTCCTCCTGCCTCCACTCTTACCTGACCTTGAAACAGCTCCCCTCCCTCCCTGCCCGCCTTCCCTCAAACCCGTGCAAAATTTTAGCCAGAAAAAGCAAATTATCGTCCCTGTCACTGGTCTGTCTCTGGTAGGTAGAAGAAGGGAGCATGATGGGAGAGAGGGGGAGGTGGATGGGGTGAAATAGGGAGGTAAATAACAGGGGGGGGGGAGAGAGGGGGGGGGGTGAAATGGGGGGAGAAGCATTAGGGTGGGTGGGGGATAGGGACAGGTGAATGGGGTGAAATGGAGAGATAAATAATAGGGGAAGGGGGAGGGGAGAGGTGGGGAGATAAGTAATAGGGTTGGTTGGGAAGGGAGAGGGTGGGGGAGAAGTGGGGAGATAAGCAATAGGGCTGGTTGGGGTGGTGGCCTGAGGTTGGGGAGGAGGTGGTATAAAGGGATAGGTGGGGAGATGTTTAAGGGGAGATTTCCACTTGAGGGATTTTTTTCTGGATCCCTTTCTCCCTCATGTTTAGTCCCATTGCTTTTGATATTCTAAGAGGTTCGCCCCATTAGTTTGGTGATTTTAAGAACTTTTGCTCAATTTCTGTCAATTTTAAGACCTTTCGTGCCATTTAGGTGTCGATTTTATCCTGGCGAGCGATAGCGAGCCTGTAATTTAAGAGGAATCGGCCTTTGGCCGGGACATTTTTCTACCGAAAAATGTACAAATTTTTCTTGAAAGGGGGTCTAGGGGGTGTAATTTTAAGCTTGATGGAATTCTAGGGAACGAACTAAAAACCTCCCCTTAATAGGGTTGGTTGGGGAGGAAGAGGGTTGGGGATAGGTGGGGAGGGGATTAATAGGGTAGGTTGGGGAGGGAGAGGGTGGGGGTGGTGGTAGGGGGGTAGGTGGGGAAAGAAGTAATAGGGTTGGTTGAGAAGCTGGGCTGAGGTTGGGGATAGGTGTGGAGAGAGAAGATAATAGGGTTGGTTGAGGGAGGTGGGATTGAAAAGAGGAGAGTGAAGTCGAAAGGTTGGGATGGGATGCAATAGGCGAATTTACAGATGGGATTATTTTGTTCGAGTCATACAAGATACCTGCCTCCACAACATACACACAAACACACCTCCCCCCCCCCCCGTCTCTCTCTCTCTCTCTCTCTCTCTCTCTCTCTCTCTCTCTCTCTCTCTCTTCTACTTTGTTATGATTTCCTTCCACATTCCCTTACTGTCGGGTTTGCTGTCTCTACCAGAACTAAATCCTGACAATCTCGCTGGGATCATAAGGTGTGTGTGTGGCCAGTGCATCTATAATATTATCTGCAAATATCTCTTTTAAATTCTCTCTCTCTTTCTCTTTCTCTCTCTCTCTCTCTCTCTCTCTCTCTCTCTCTCTCTCTCTCTCTCTCTCTCTCTCTCTCTCTCTCTCTCTCTCTCTCTCTCTCTCTCTCTCTCTCTCTCTCTCTCTCTCTCTCTCTCTCTCTCTCTCTCTCTCTCTCTCTTGCAAAAAATTGTAAATAGCGTACTCTCAAAAGAACAAGTTGACGATATGCAACACAATCTAGAATCTAGATAAATTGTCATGTTGGGCCCAAATTTGGCAAATGAGTTTCAATGCGGATAAATGTAAAGTACTACATGTCGGATACCTAAATGAGAAAGCAAACTATTCGATGAATGGCACTCAGCTTAAGAATGTAAACAGAGAAACTGATCTGGGAGTAACAATATCGAGTAACCTAAAACCGAGTCAACAATGTTCAGAAGTTGTTAAGAAGGCAAACAAAATAATTGGCTTTATAGGCAGGTCATTTGAGCATAAATCCAAAGAAGTTATCCTAACCCCTTACAATTCCTTAGTCCGCCCTCTTCTGTAATACTGCGTTCAATCCTGGTGCCCTTATTACCAAAAAGATATAAACAAGCTAGAACGAGTTCAACGTAGAGTTACCAAAATGATACCTAGCCTAAAGAACAAACCATACGAAGAGCGTCTTAGAGAATTAAATCTATTTCCTTTAACCCAGCGCAGATTAAGAGGCGACTTAATTCAAGTGCTCAAAATCATCAAAGGCATCGACAATAGTAAGTACTTCACTATCGACCAATCTAATTACACGCGGGGAAACGGTTGCAAAATTATTGGTAAATCTTTTAACTCGCACGAATCTAAGAATTTCTTCTTCAATCGAGTTGTCAACTTGTGGAATGGGCTTCCCCGAGACGTTATAGACTGCAGCACCGTTGATTCATTTAAATTCCGCCTAGACAAATATCTCGCATCAAACCCGCGACTGACTACGTTTGTAAATGAATAACTTTATCCTCCCCTCAGTTACTAACCCATATGTCCCCTACTAACTTCCTAGTCCTGCCACGTTAGTGGCAGGGCAGTAGTTCCCTTTCCAATGTTCCCTTACCCACTCTAAACCACTGTTTGGACACTTGATCCTCAGTGTTTTGGAGGACAAGCAGCCTAGAAGGGTCACTAGATCTGTTGTTGCTTGATTTCCTTTGTACTCCTTTGTACTACTCTCTCTCTCTTATAAGTTTTTGTATCTCAACTTTATTATAATTTCTCACTATCTTTCTCACTCCCCCTTCTCTCTCTCTCTCTCTCTGTTAATGAGGTAGACATGGCTACGGTCGCCGCCACTACCCGGGCTACCCTCAGACGATAAGGCTGTAAACAAAACAAAAGCCTTCGTTCCGCTTTCTCTGTTTACCATCTCGGCTCTTAGAAGGGATTTTTTCGGCGCCCCTCTTATTAGCCTGTGATCTTTTCTTTGATGTTGGCTGTGTCTGTTTGAACGTCTTATTCACTCTCTCTCTCTCCCATTGACATAACCATTACACAATCAGCTTCATTGACTATCGCTTTATTTGCTATCTTTCTCTCCTCGACTTACCCACACCTTTTATTTACGATGTAATTTAATCCGTTTCACTCAGTCACTTCCTATATCGTTTCTCTATAAGCAGTTCCTCTTTTTCTCTCAATTATCAGGCAATAGTTGTGTTCAAATATATTCACTATATACGTATGCTGAAGCTCCTTTTCTTAATTGCGAAAATCTGTCTAAAAAGCTTAACACTATTTTTATGCTTTAGCAAAATGTAAGTGCATTCTAGTTAAGCATGCAACTTTATGCTTGTATTTTGCCAAACATGTCCTTTTCCACAGACTTCCACGATTTTCTATAACTACTTTCCATCCTTCAGTTTCTTCCTGTGACCTAAATATATACTCCAGTTACCCATATACCCCTCACACGCCCTCGCAGATCTTGTCTCTCCTCTCACTCTCTGTTTTTCCTTAAAGATAAACATCATTGTTACGTCCACACTCTCCTCTCTCTCTCTGTGTGGTCTACTTTCTCTTTTACTGCTCTCTGGCATCCATAGTTTCGGTGTCCTCTAATAAAGTACAGTCGGCCTAATAAGTGATGTCTCGGCACCAACTATGTTTTCATCAATAACTGGTATCAGCAATATTTACACATGATTTCTTCTTTTGAGTGAGATATACAACCATGTTCCTACACTTACCCACCCTATTCAACATCTGACAGACATTAATACAGCACAGAGCGAGCCAAACGTAATGACAGCCTAAACATGACTTATTAGCGCCACTGTACACGATATCTTTGACCTGGATTATTTGGCTTTGAGGACATTCGCCGCTGAAATGGCTGGTACCGAAATGAGGACGTTCTTACCGGCGTGTACAGTACACTCGTGAGGCATAATAGTTATTTATCCTTTTTGATTTGCACCAAACCCAAACTAAGCATATCAATGCCCTATGATATCCCAGATACTTCATAACTTGCCATTAACGAATCATAAGTTCAAATGGGTGTTTATATATATATATATATATATATATATATATATATATATATATATATATACAGCATGTATATATATATATATATATATATATATATATATAGAGAGAGAGAGAGAGAGAGAGAAAGAGAGAGTGAGAGTGAGAGTGAAAGAGGATGGGCAGAGTAAGAGCAGATTTACCCTAGTAGCTTCCGTTTCAGTTCACGTTAAAGCCTATTGTAATCCCTCCATTCAGGTGTGTTCCTCTACCTTCATTACCTGTCTCTCACTTATTCAGGTATATTAGCGCTCTCTCTCTCTCTCTCTCTTAGATAATCCTCCCTCCCATCTCTCTCTCTTTCTCTCTCACTCACTCACTCTCTCTCTATCTCTCTCTTAGATAACCCTCCCTCCCATATAATTTCTCCTCTCTCTCTCAGATAACCCTCCCTCCCCTCTAGGTATAACCTCATCTCTCTCTCTCTCTCTCTCTCTCTCTCTCTCACACACACACACACTCCCACGTCCGTCCCTGACCATCGTACCGGAGTCAAACCGGATTAGGCAGTAGGGAAAGAGTGTGCCATTGAACAGTAGACTTAATGCCTTCCTGTCTGCCTCTCTATATGTCTTCTTTTATGTTGTGTCTGTCTTTGGCTGGCCCTACCATTATGTGTGTCTGTCGGTTTCTGTAGCTTTTATTACGTAATCCACCGTAGGGATGGGGTAGTATTGTAATCACCAAGGTCTATAATATAGTGGGCCCTGGTAATATAGTGGGCCCTGGTAATATAGTGGGCCCTGGTAATATAGTGGGCCCTGGTAATATAGTGGGCCCTGGTAATATAGTGGGCCCTGGTAATATAGTGGGCCCTGGTAATATAGTGGGCCCTGGTAATATAGTGGGCCCTGGTAATATAGTGGGCCCTGGTAATATAGTGGGCCCTGGTAATATAGTGGGATATAGTGGGCCCTGGTAATCACCGTGTATGTTTGTGTGATGATATGTGTGCCACGTTTCTGTGTATGTGTACACATACATCACTGCAGTGACGATGATGGTGTGTATGTATAGTGAGGATCTGCATGTGTGTGTGCCCCGTAGGGGCACACCCACATCACAGTAATGAAGATAATGGTGATTATGGTGGTAGTAGTAGTGATGGTGGTTGTGGTGATTGGTGGTAGTTGTGATGGAGGTGATGATCTTTGTGTGTGACAACACACATCACAGTAGCGACGATTTGTAGTGATGATGTTGGTGATTATGGTAGTGATGGTGGTGGTGATAGTAGTTGTGTTAGTGGTGCTGTAGATTAACATTTAAAATCAAGAACAACAATATAAAACGAAGGGAAAAATAGCCAGAGAAAGAGTCGAAGAAGAAGGAGGAAAACAGAAGCCAATAAGACCTCTCCTTTACACGTTGTTTATTTCAGCCGCAAGAACCATAATACCTGCGGATTTTGAAGTATTATAAGTCGTAGAATGAGGGAAATATAGCACGAAGAGAGAAAACAGAAGCCAGTAAGATCTCTCCTTTAACACGTGGTTTACTCAAGCCACAAGAACCCTAATACCAGCAGTTTGTCTCTCTCCAATACATCAACAATCAAAGGAAAATACAGTTTTTGAACCTTGCAAGTCGTAGAATGAGGGAAACACAGCCCGAAGAAAGGAAACAGAAGCTAGTAAGCTCTCTAAACCACAAGCCACATGAACTCTAATGCCTGCAGTTTATCTTTCTCCAATACAGCAACAAGCAAGTGACTGCAAAAAGAAATATATGAACTCAAAGAAAAGGAACAGAAGCTAGTATAAGACATCATGCCTTCACACTGTTTACTTGATCAACCACAAAAACCCTAATACCAGCAGTTCATCTCTGTCCATTCATCAACAAGCAAGTAACCGCACGTATTTTGAGCCTTGCAAGTCGTAGAAAGAGGGAAATAAAGAACGCGAACAGAAGCTAGTAAGATATCATGCCTTTACACTGTTTACTTAAGCCACAGGAGTTCTTCTCTCCAATACATCAACAAGCAAGTAACCGCACGAATTCTGAAGCATTGCAAGTCGTAGAAAGAGGGAAATAAAGAATGCGAACAGAAGCTAGTAAGATATTATGCCTTGACCCTGTTTACTCAAGCCACAGGAACCCTAATACCAGCAGTTTATCCCTCTCCATTACATCAACAAGCAAAGGAGTGTACAGATTTTGAAGCATTTTAAGTCGTAGAAAGAGGGAAATAAAGAACGCGAACAGAAGCTAGTATAATCTCGCTCTCACAATGTTTAATCAAGCAACAACAACTCTGACACCAGCAGTTTATCTCTCTCCAACTATCTTGATGGTGTAATGGTTAGACGTTAGAGTGTTTAAGGGGAGGTTTTTAGTTTGGTCCCTAGACCTCCATCAAGCTTAAGATTACACCCCATTGAGCCCCTTTCAAGATAAATGTGTACATTTTTCGGTAGAAAAATGTCCCGGCTGAAAGCCGGTTCCTCTTAAATTACAGGCTCCCTATCGCTCGCCAGGATAAAATCGACACCTAAATGGCACGAAAGGTCTTAAAATTGACAGAAATGGGTTGAAAGTTCTTAAAATCGTCAACATAATGGGGCGAACGTTTTAAAATTAGAAAAGTAATGGGGCTAAACATGAGGGAGAAAGGAGTCAAGAAAAAAATCCCTCAAGTGGAAATCTCCCCTTAAGTTTCTGTATGTGGTAGTCCAGGTTCGAATCCCGGTGGGATCACAATGCTTTCATCAATTTAAGGGGAGATCTCCACTTGAGGGACTTTTTTCTTGACCCTTTTCTCCCTCATGTCTAGCCCCATTGCTTTTGAGATTTTAAGACGTTTGCCCCATTAGTTTGGTGATTTTTAAGAATTTCCGCCCCATTCTGTCAATTTTAAGACCTTTCGTGCCATTTAGGTGTCGATTTTATCCTGGCGAGCGATAGCGAGCCTGTAATTTAACAGTAATCGGCCTTCGGCCGGGACATTTTTCTACCGAAAAATGTACAAATTTATCTTGAAAGGGGGTCAAGGGGGTGAAATTTTAAGAATGCTGGAGGAGTAGGAAACAAACTAGAAACCTCCCCTTAATTGGGAGGTGTTTGATGTTGGGAGTGAGATTATTAAAGAAATAGACATCAACATTGCTAAAAAAAAAAGAAAACATATGACCCGCAAGAAAAAAGGGAACATAAGCTATCTCTCTCTCTCCTCCATGCTGTTAACTCAAGCCACAGGCACCCTGATAACCAGTTAGTTCAGCTCTGTCCATTACATCATTAAGGGGAGATTTCCACTTGAGGGACTTTTTTCCTTCACCCCTTACTCCCTCATGTTTAGCCCCATTGTTTTCTTTAATTTTAAGACGTTTGCCCCATTATTTTGACGATTTTAAGAACTTTCAACCCATTTATGTCAATTTTAAGACCTTTCGTGCCATTTAGGAGTCGATTTTATCCTGGCGAGCGATAGCGAGCCTGTAATTTAAGAGGAACCGGCTTTCAGCCGGGAAATTTTTCTACCGAAAAATGTACAAATTTATCCTGAAAGGGGGTCAAAGGGGTAAAATTTTAAGATTGCTGGAGGAGTAGGAAACAAACTAAAAACTCCCCTTAAGCAATCTTCCTGTCCTCCTGTTTTACCTGTCATCCACTAAGTAGCATCGGAAGGCGCAACAATGGGGGGTGGGGGGGTGACGTGATTGTGGTTTACGGCGCTAGATTCCCGGGTTTGGGCTCGCGTTATGGCCACTTAGTTCACGGGATTCGACCGCAAGCGCAGGTATTTCGCGCGAGTGTAAAAATACAATGGGAGTTTTTTGTTGTTGATTAACCCTATGTTGTCCAAGGGGGTACGTCTTTCCGAAACTCCCCCGTTTCGCTTCATTTGTTTGGAGATTTTAAGACGCTTCACCCCATAAGCTTAGCGCTTCTATGACAATTCACCACATGCAGGCGTCGATTAGTTTAGAACAAAACAGCCTTCGGTCAGGACAACGAATTTAGCTTGCAAGCTGTCTGGGTGGGTACTATTTTATACTCTTAAGGAAGTCAGGGAAGGTGTTTTTGTCAGCCTACCGGATAAACTAAAATGCATTTCTCGAAAACTGCATAAACAAGCAAAATATTTAATAATTAAACAAAATATCATAATGACTCCCAAAAGGTCGGTTATATATTTATATTCCCTACACTGCATCTATGATCTCGTGATAACCATCCGAATATACACATATATCAGTTTAGTGTAGACATGATGTGTGATGTTGCATTCGTCATATTTGCTGTATTTGTTTTGCGAGTACAATAAAACAGTCTGTATGTTTTTGTTGTTGTTTGTGTGATGGCAACATTGCATCCATGTTCTCGTGAAAATAATTGTAATTCATCTTAACAGGGATTTTTTTTTTCTGGACCCCCTTCTGCATCATGGGTTGCCCAATAAGTTTTGAGATTTAGAAGAAAAAAAAATCAATCCATTGGGCAGGCGATTTGCCATTAAATTTATCAATCTTTGAATTAGAAAGACCAATAATTGAAAAAAAAAAAAAAAAAAAAAAAACATACTGTATATACTGTATATAAATAAATATATAAATATATATACAGTATAATATATATATATAAAATAAAACAAAAACAGAGAACAATATAATAAGATCTAGTGATTTTTATTTTTTATCGATTTCTCTTTAAAGGTCGTGTTGAAAGCGTCTTCCTTGACTTGTGCAGGCAGGCGGACCTCTTGCCCTTGGCCCCTTGGAACAATGCTATAGTCTCGTAGTCGTTAACCTGGGAAGACAATACAGGTGATACTCAACAACGGTGGAAGGCAGACAGACAGACATACAGACAAACAGACACACATAGACAAATAGATATATAGATATAGATAGATAGATAGATATATAGACAGACACAGACAGATAGATGGATACATAGATAGATATATAGACAGACTGACAGACAGACACAGATAGCTAGATAGATATAGATAGATAGAGAGAAAGATATGTAGACAGATATACAGACACAGATAGAATAGATAGATAGATATAGATACATCGATAGATATAGATAGATAGATAGAGAGGGAAAGGTGTGGGTGGGTAGGGGATCGTGGGAATATCCTGGGAATCGTGTGAACCAGAGGCCAACCGTCGAGTGTTATGCGCGAACCAGTTTGTCCGTCCGGAGGGAGAGAGAGAGAGAGAGAGAGAGAGAGAGAGAGAGAGCGAGCGAGCGAGCGAGAGAGAGAGAGAGAGAGAGAGAGAGAGAGAGAGAGTGTGTGTGTGTGTGTTTGTGTTTGGGTTCCTATTTAAGGTTAAGGCCTTTGATATTGATATTGATTTGGTATTGATAAATACGCTCAATGTAAAATAAGCTGGGATCTGTCAGTGGCCACCTAACTAATACTAGACGATCTGTCCAGTCTGTTCGGTGGCCACCTAAAATAAGAAAAATAAGAGAGTGTTGGGGTTCCTATGGCCTAAATGAGGGACTGATGATGTGGGTGATTTTCGGTAATGGTGGTGATGTGGGAGAGGATTAGGGTAATGGAGTTTGTTTAGGTTTATGTGCCATATCCTGTTTTTAACCCCTCCTGTACCGTTGACGTCCTTTTCAATTGATGCTGGCAACTAGTAGACTATTTTATTTAGTTTAAGATGGGCCTCCAGCAATTGACAGGCTTCGATCTATATCAGTTAAACCCTTTTTACTACCACAGATCATTCT
>CM064511.1:39939583-40004403 GCA_032716605.1 Paralithodes platypus
CCTTAAAATGGCCTAATTTCGGTCAAGGGGGTATAGGCTACTTCGGACATTTCTGGATACAAGTATATAAGGTACAGAAGAACACCGCAGACATACTTGTTTTTGTTTCCATAACATCATGTATTGACCCCATAACTGTTGACCCCATAACTGTTGACCCCATAACTGTTGACCCCATAACTGTTGACCCCATAACTGTTGACCCCATAACTGCAAGTCATTATATTGTTTTCCAGAATGTCCCGAAATTCTCTCCCCGGCCAAAGTTACGTAATTTGACCGGTACTTATTGTTTTTCACCCGCTTCCTCCTTGGTCATTATAATCCCATACCTTTGTTCACCTTTGTCTTCCTCATTGTATAAATAGTTCACCTGTCTTCCTCATTATATAAATAGTTCACCTGTCTTCCTCATTATATAAATAGTTCACCTGTCTTCCTCATTATATAAATAGTTCACCTGTCTTCCTCATTATATAAATAGTTCACCTGTCTTCCTCATTATATAAATAGTTCACCTGTCTTCCTCATTGTATAAAATTAGTTCACCTGTCTTCCTCATTGTATAAAATTAGTTCACCTGTCTTCCTCATTGTATAAAATTAGTTCACCTGTCTTCCTCATTGTATAAATAGTTCACCTGTCTTCCTCATTGTATAAAATTAGTTCACCTGTCTTCCTCATTGTATAAATAGTTCACCTGTCTTCCTCATTATATAAATAGTTCACCTGTCTTCCTCATTGTATAAAATTAGTTCACCTGTCTTCCTCATTGTATAAAATTAGTTCACCTGTCTTCCTCATTATATAAATAGTTCACCTGTCTTCCTCATTATATAAATAGTTCACCTGTCTTCCTCATTGTATAAAATTAGTTCACCTGTCTTCCTCATTGTATAAAATTAGTTCACCTGTCTTCCTCATTGTATAAAATTAGTTCACCTGTCTTCCTCATTGTATATACATAGTTCACCTGTCTTCCTCATTATATAAATAGTTCACCTGTCTTCCTCATTATATAAATAGTTCACCTGTCTTCCTCATTGTATATAAATAGTTCACCTGTCTTCCTCATTATATAATTAGTTCACCTGTCTTCCTTCATTGTATAATTAGTTCACCTGTTCTTCCTCATTTATATAATAGATTTCACCTGTCTTCCTCATTGTATAAAAAATAGTTTCACCTGCTCCTCATTCATATAAAATGAGTTCAACCTGTTCTTCCCTCATTGTATAAAATTAGTTCACCTGTCTTCTCATCGGTTATTATATAAATAGTTCACCTGTCTTCCTCATTGTATAAATAGTTCACCTGTCTTCCTCATTATATAAATAGTTCACCTGTCTTCCTCATTGTATAAATAGTTCACCTGTCTTCCTCATGTATACAAATAGTCACATGTCTTCCTCATTGTATAAATAGTTCACCTGTCTTCCTCATTGTATAAAATTAGTTCACCTGTCTTCCTCATTGTATAAATAGTTCACCTGTCTTCCTCATTGTATAAAATTAGTTCACCTGTCTTCCTCATTGTATAAAATTAGTTCACCTGTCTTTCTTTCATTCCTCCCTCTACATCCTCATAATTATCCTCCTCTTCCATCTCACTCGTGCTATCAACTGTTATTTCGTTTATTCGTTTTGTTTTTTGTTTTAATGCCCTAATTGATATGCTTTGTATACTTCATGTGTTATGTATTTGTTATTGTTTTATTATTTACTATTCTCTTCTCGATTAAATCACCATTTATTTTCTTCCATCGCTATTATTTCCCTTTTTTGTTCTCTCTCTCTTGTTCATTATATATACATTTCACCTTCCTCTCTCTCTCTCTCTATTCATTCCTCTTCCCCCTCTTTCTCACGCCCCCTTCAGCCCCCCCCCCCCATTTCCGCTCTCCCAAGAAAAAATAGACTAATCTCATGTCTCACTTATTCATCCGAACAGGTGGAAAATGAAGGCAAATGTAAGAGATTATGCAGAATGGGAAGGCGGTGTTCGTCCCAGCGACACCGACTTCGACTTCTTAAGGGGTCGTTTTTTCTGGTCCCTCTTTCCATGTTTAGCCCCATTTATTTTGAGATTATAAGACGTTCGGCCCATTTGGGTTGACGATTTTAACACCTTTCACCCCATTTCGTTGTCAATTTTAAGACCTTTCGTACCATTTAGGTGTCGATTTTATCCTGGCGAGCGATAGCGAGCCTGTAATTTTTATGAGGAACCGGCCTTCGGCCAGAAAATGTTCACAATCAAAAAAAAAGGTACATGGTGGCATATCATCTTGAAGGGGGGTCTAGGGGCTGTTTTTCTAATCTTCATCTAATCTAGACCCTTATACTCTTTTCCAGAACATATTATATCAGACCATTTGTTCCCAATATAAAACGCATTAAATTCTAAGATACATAGATAGTACATTAATAAAAAGTTCACCTAACAATGCAGAATGGGGGGGTGGGTGGAAATAGTGAGCAAATAGTAGTTGACGGGCTTGACAACACGGAAGGCTTTTATGCACGGATTCGGACACCCCAGTTTTTGTTTACCTTTTTAGCTGGTAGGTGGCCCAGTGATGCGGATATTATCGGAAGGTCTGTGCAGTTAGTGTTGGAAGAGGCATGGGTGGATAAACAGACAGCAGAAAGTACGGTTACATTGCGGCTTTAGAAAGGGTTAAAATCGATTTCGTATTGCTGAGGAATGGCTTTATAAATACATATTGTAGCCTTTTCGTATAGCGTATAAGTCCTAGCAAAAGTATTCCTGCATTTTTGTTTTTCTTCTATATTCCAACTACTCCCTCTCGGGCATAGGCTGAGAGCCTGAACATTCAACCGTACATAGAACGGCGAAGCCCGTGAGGTCTTGTTCCAGTCTAGGGAGTGAGACATGTGAAGCACTTTGGGATACAACCAGCCCCCGATATCTTGCCTTTGCAAGATGCATGGGTGCAATCATGGCACGAAGCAGCCACATCTCTGAAACTGCTTCGCTCCAGTGCTTCACTGTCTCATCCCCTAGACTCGGACCCTCACTCTCAGAACGCCACCTATTCAGCAATGAAGTCACTAGGCATTGCCCCCCTGTAGCATATTTTGAATATGGGAATATTCATACAGTGCTATTTAATCAGGGAACACCACCCAAAACGAGGGGCGTCGCGCTCCTTGGTGCCGCTAGAAGAGTGGCGAACACATCACAAGGTAAGGTAACAATGATTTTTATTGGCGTTGCGGTGGGCTTTGTTCATTTACTGTTAGGTGTTCAATTAAAATGATAAGACCTTGATAAGAAAAATCCGTAAAAAAATATCCATATCTATTTAATTATTAAGATTTTTGTTTCTATATTATCTATATCCAATTATTTATGATCATCTATCAGTCTGTATATTGATATTATTTGCATTGTGTATGCAAACAATAGCAAGGAGGACAGCCCTCCACCTATTTAGCTTCTACTTTGCTCTTTTGTTTCCTCCTTTAGTTCTTTATAACTCTTAAGGGGAGGTTTTTAGTGTGTTCCGTAGACTTCCATCAAGCTTGAAATTACACCCCCATGACCCCCTGTCAAGATAAATTTGTAAATTTTTCGGTAGAAAAATTTCCCGGCCGAAGGCCAGTTCCTCTTATATTACAGGCTCGCTATCGCTCGCCAGGAAAATATCGACACCTAAATGGGACGAAAGGTCTTAAAATTGACAGAAATGGGGGCGAAAGTTCTTAAAATCGCCAAAAACTAATGGGGCAAACGTCTTAAAATCTCAAAAGCAATGGGGCTAAACATGAGGGAGAAAGGGGTAAAGAAAAAAATCCCTCAAGTGGAAATCTCCCCTTAAAGACTTCTCCCTTCCCCAACCTGTTTATCCCCCCTCAAATTTAACTTAACTTTAACATATATTAACAGATTGGTCGGTTAAAGATATACAAACAAATATAATGATATGCATACATGGATCCAGGTTAATAGATTGATTAACAGGTACATATGCAAACTACCGCCCAAGGAACTGAAACCGTTCATCCAATCCCCGGCGATAATTTATGACCCATCATTAAAGCACATTAACGTAATAGAGGCCATAATGAAACTAATTATTGAGTTTGCCATGAGAGGGGAGACTCCACCTAAGCCTCCACACCCACCCACCTCGTTGTGGAGTATATCGGTTGAAGTTGACGAAGGATGCGGTAGATAGAAAGGTAGAGAGAATTGGGCTTCTTAGGAGTTGGTGGTAGATAGGGAAATGTGTAATTGGCAAGGTAGTGGTTGCGAGGAAAGTCTTTATAGCATTTTTCTTAACCCCTTCTCTACCGGTGACGTCTTTGTATTTTTATTCTAGATGTATTTAGACGAGTTTGTACAGTTCAAGAAGGATCTGAGGTAGTCAAAATAGTTAAGGAAGGTAGGTCGAAGTATGTTAATTGCTGGAGGCCCTTTTTAAACTGAATATAATCGTCTAATAGTAGCCAGAATAAAGTTAAAAGGACATTGCCGGTACAGAAGGGGTTAAACATCTGGGATTGATGTCTACCGTTAGTGGACAGTCGCAGTGGTCGGTAGGTGAGTAGACAGTAAGAGCGGTAGGTGAGTAGACAGTAAGAGCGGTAGGTGATTAGACAGTAAGAGCGGTAGGTGATTAGACAGTAAGAGCGGTAAGTTGTGAGTGAGAGATAGAGAAGTAATAGTAAGGCGCGGGTAGGTGATTAGACAGTAAGAGCGGTAGGTGAGTAGACAGTAAGAGCGGTAGGTGAGTAGACAGTAAGAGCGGTAGGTGAGTAGACAGTAAGAGCGGTAGGTGAGTAGACAGTAAGAGCGGTAGGTGAGTAGACAGTAAGAGCGGTAGGTGAGTAGACAGTAAGAGCGGTAGGTGAGTAGACAGTAAGAACGTTCACCCCATATTAAGACCTTTCGTGCAATTCAGGTGTCGATTTTATCCTGGCGAGCGATAGCGAGCCTTGTAATTTAAGAGGAACCGGCCTTCGGCCGGGACATTTTTCTACCGAAAAATGTACAAATTTATCTTGAAAGGGACACTCAAGGGGGTGTAATTTTAAAGCTGATGGATGGTCTAGGGAACAAACTAATTACCTCCCCTTAACTTCTATAACTCAAAATTAATGAAAGCAATCGGGCTGACTGACATTTAGGAAGGAGTTCCATGGAAAATAGGTGTAGATATTTACAGCCAGTTTGTTCTAGGCCCTTTTGAGTTACAAAAGAGCAGGGATCAAGATATGTCAAGTTTGGCGTTGTCTTACCTAGTTGTAGTAGTTGTTCAGTAGGTAGAAGGCCAGTAGGTAGTGACTGTGGTAGGTAGTGGGTAATCCGTCAGTAGTCAGACCCACCGGTAGTTAATTTAAGTAGTGGACACAACTTTTGACCCCCGTCAGGCAGGGTCATGTATGGGGATGTAAGTGTAGACACGACCTGTTGATAAACCGCAGGGCCTATGGGGGGGGGGTCCGGTAGACAGGTGTAATTATTAGAGGTAATGAGGGTAATTACTGGCTGATAAACAAACAACCTCGCCGGGGGACACTTGGGAGAGAATACTATACCCTGTTTCAAGCAAGTAGGCCAAAACTCTTGAATATTAACCTTTATAATTCACAAACTATCTATCTATCTATATACTCAGGCCCAATCCCCACTATTCCTATTTTTTTTTTTATGTTTTTTTTTTAACTCACAAACGACTGAATAATTCAGGCCAAATGTTTTCAACATTAACCTCTATAACTCACAAACAACTAGAGTAATCCAGCTAATATTTCTACCATTTGGGAAGGGTCAATCAGGGAATAGGTGTGGAGATTTACAGCCCATTTGCTCTAGCCTATTTTGAGTTACAGAGGTTAGGGTATATGAATTCTGGACTACCTATTTGGGAGAGAATATTTGTGTCAGGTTAGGGATACTGGGGTGAAGGTTATTCCTACCCATGGATATATTTTGCCCTATAAATAACCTTGTAGTACTTCGTATGTACAGTAATTACAAATACTGATTAATATACTTCTATTAAAATTTGGATTTTACGTGTGTTTTCCATACAATTGTATCGCTAAATATTAGAACATTTTAAAGTGTATTATATTGATATTTTATTTCCTTTAAGCATAACAAAAAACAATATAATCCCAAAGATATTAACATAAGATCGGAACTAGAATGAATCATGTTTATATATCTTAAATTTTCCTGAAACTTTTAGTTCGATTCGTTTTTAGGATTATGAAAATGTCCAATATCTTATGATATTGGATTTGCTTGTAATGTGATGTCAACTTATGAAGTACCGGTACGTATAGTTTATGAAGTACGTATAGTTTATGAAGTACGTATAGTTTATGAAGTACGTATAGTTTATGAAGTACGTGTAGTTTATGAAGTACGTGTAGTTTATGAAGTACGTGTAGTTTATGAAGTACGTGTAGTTTATGAAGTACGTATAGTTTATGAAGTACGTATAGTTTATGAAAGTACGTGTAGTATGATAAGTACGTGTAGTTTATGAAGTACGTTAGTTTATGAAGTACGTGTAGTTTATGACGTACGGTAGTTATGAAAGTACGTAGTTTATGAAGTATTAGTTTATGAAGTACGTGTAGTTATGAAGTAAGTGTAGTTTATGAAGTACGTTTTTAGTTTATGAACACGTGTAGTTTATGAAGTACGTGTAGTTTATGAAGTACGTTGTTTAAGTTATGAAAGCGTGTAGTGGTAGTTTATGAAGTACGTGTAGTTTTTATGTTTGTAGTTTAGGAAGTACGTGTAGTTTATGAAGTACGTGTAGTTTATGAAGTACGTGTAGTTTATGAAGTACGTGTAGTTTATGAAGTACGTGTAGTTTATGAAGTACGTGTAGTTTATGAAGTACGTGTAGTTTATGAAGTACGTGTAGTTTATGAAGTACGTGTAGTTTATGAAGTACGTGTAGTTTATGAAGTACGTGTAGTTTATGAAGTACGTGTAGTTTATGTTACGTGTAGTTTATGAAGTACGTGTAGTTTAGTGCAGTACGTGTAGTTTATGGAAGTACGTGTACGTTATGAAGTTACGTGTAGTTTATGAAGTACGTATAGTTTAGAAAAAGTACGTGTAGTTTATGAAGTACGTGTAGTTTATGAAGTACGTGTAGTTTATGAAGTACGTGTAGTTTATGAAGTACGTGTAGTTTATGAAGTACGTGTGTTATGAAGTACGTGTAGTTTATGAAGTACGTGTAGTTTATGCAGTACGTGTAGTTTATGCAGTACGTGTAGTTTATGCAGTACGTGTAGTTTATGCATACGGGTTGTTTTATGATTTTAGTACGTGTTAGTTTATGAGTACGTGTAGTTTATGAAGTACGTATAGTTTATGGAAGTACGTTGTAGTTATGGTGTAGTTTATGAAGTTACGGTAGTTTAGTGTAGTTTATGAAGTACGTTATAGTTTATGAAGTACGTTGTAGTTTATGAAGTACGTGGAGTTCGAAGTACGTGTATTTAGGAAGTCGTGTATGTTATGAAGTACGTATTAGTTTTTATGAAGTTAACGTTAATAGTTTATGAAGTACGTATAGTTTATGAAGTACGTATAGTTTATGAAGTACGTGTAGTTTATGAAGTACGTATAGTTTATGAAGTACGTATAGTTTATGAAGAGTGTAGTTTTATGAAGTACGTTTATTATAGTTTATGAAGTACGTATAGTTTTAGAAGTACGTTAGTTTATGAAGTCGATAGTTTATTGAAATGTAGGAAGTACATATAGTTTATGAAGTACGTATAGTTTATGAAGTACGTATAGTCTATACTCTATAGCACAGTATATAATTCAGCCTAGGTGTTTCTCATCAAATACACACACACACGCACGCAGACACACACCTCTCTCTCTCTCTCTCTCTCTCTCTCTCTCTCTCTCTCTCTCTCTCTCTCTCACACACACCTTTACATTTATCCCCCCCTTACAACTCAATTCTCTCACCACCTTTTTTTGTGTGCCTTATTTCCTTTCTCTCCCTTATATTTATGGTCCCATTATTGACTTTGGCTTTATTGTAGTTATTGGCCATCGTTATTTATCATTGTTCGAGAGAGAGAGAGTACTGATATAAATGTTGAAGTTGGTTTGTAAACTTGTCAATATGTTTTCACCAACAGTTTCAATGCGCGTGGCAGTGCATTAAATGGTAGATAGACGGGTATATAGATACATATATAGATATATAGATAGATAGATATATACATAGATAGATAGGTGAAGGAGAGAAGAAGGAGAGAGAAAGAGGAAATAGAAAGAAAGAAAGAGAAAGTAACATCTGCTACATATCCCCACTCCCGCCAACAGTATTATTTGTTGACATATTGATCAGCTGTTTCCCGATCAGCTGTTCCCCACGTGCTTTTGTTTACGGTTGAATGGCGGGTGGCGGATGTGATTGTGGTTGTATTGGTCATGGGGAGTGACTATGGTGGTGATTTTGGTAGATGGGATTGTGGTATTGGTCTGATGGCTTGATGATTGTGAGAGTAATTGTGATATAATTCTTGTGAGTTAAGGATTGTGGTAATGGTGGTAGATTTGATTGTGGTAGTATTTTTTTATGTATATATAATTCTTTGACTAGTTATGTGAGTTAAATTTGGTGTGTGTGATGGTGACTTCAATTGTTATACTATTTATGTGAGTTAATGATTGTGGTAGTGGTGATAGATTAGATTAGGGAAGTATTGGTTTTAAATGAAATAGCTATATGTAATTATCGTATTTGTCATGTGAATTGAAGACGGTTGTAGTGACGGTAAATATAATTGCAATATAGGTTATGTAAGTTAATGATTGTAGTGGTATACGTGTGGTAGTACTGGGAACGAGAGGTACTGGTTATGGTAATGGGTGGTATTGTTAGGTATGGGTGTGGTCGTTACGATGATGGTAGTACTGGTTCTGGTAGGCTGTGTTGGTAGCTTAGTGGTTATGGTTTCTAGGGTATTGGTAGATGTGGTGTGTGTGGTAGTGTTAGGTATGGGTGTGGGGTGTGGGTGGTTCGTTCGATGATGGTAGTACTGGTTCTGGTAGGCTGTGTTGGTAGCTTAGTGGTTATGGTTTCTAGGGTATTGGTAGATGTGGTATGTGTGGTATTGTTAGGTATGGGTGTGATAGTTACGATGATGGTAGTACTGGTTCTGGTAGGCTGTGTTGGTAGCTTAGTGGTTATGGTTTCTAGGGTATTGGTAGATGTGGTGTGTGTGGTAGTGTTAGGTATGGGTGTGGTCGTTACGATGATGGTAGTACTGGTTCTGGTAGGCTGTGTTGGTAGCTTAGTGGTTATGGTTTCTAGGGTATTGGTAGATGTGGTGTGTGTGGTAGTGTTAGGTATGGGTGTGGTCGTTACGATGATGGTAGTACTGGTTCTGGTAGGCTGTGTTGGTAGCTTAGTGGTTATGGTTTCTAGGGTATTGGTAGATGTGGTGTGTGTGGTAGTGTTAGGTATGGGTGTGGTCGTTACGATGATGGTAGTACTGGTTCTGATAGGCTGTGTTGGTAGATTAGTGGTTATGGTTTCTAGGGTATTGGTAGATGTGGTGTGTGTGGTATTGTTAGGTATGGGTGTGGTAGTTACGATGATGGTAGTACTGGTTCTGGTAGGCTGTGTTGGTAGCTTAGTGGTTATGGTTTCTAGGGTATTGGTAGATGTGGTGTGTGTGGTAGTGTTAGGTATGGGTGTGGTCGTTACGATGATGGTAGTACTGGTTCTGGTAGGCTGTGTTGGTAGCTTGAGTGGTTATGGATTCTAGGGTATTGGTAGATGTGTGTGTGGTAGTGTTAGGTATGGGTGTGGTCGTTACGATGATGGTAGTACTGGTTCTGGTAGGCTGTGTTGGTAGTTTGAGTGGTTATGGATTCTAGGGTATTGGTAGATGTGGTGTGTGTGGTATTGTTAGGTATGGGTGTGGTCGTTACGATGATGGTAGTACTGGTTCTGGTAGGCTGTGTTGGTAGCTTGAGTGGTTATGGATTCAAGGGTATTGGTAGATGTGGTATGTGTGGTATTGTTAGGTATGGGTGTGGTAGTTACGATGATGGTAGTACTGGTTCTGGTAGGCTGTGTTGGTAGGATTGTGGTGTGTGGTTGTTTTCTTGGTTGTTGATATTGTGTATGCTTGGTTAAAGTGAATTTGTATTACTATTTTCACTTATTAACAGCCAATTGATTCATGCCTTAGCTAACTATTTCTTACCTCTCTTCTGCAAACCAATCTACATATTTCCTTTCCTCTATGTATCTCCTTATTCTTTTATATATATCCTCATGTGAGCGTCCTGGGTTCAAATCCACGGACTGCCACATGTGTTTGTTAAATTTCATTAATCGATTTTAGGAGTAGAGTTGGTTGTTGGAAGGAACATAATAACTTAATTTCTTATGATTCTATTTATCCCTACTCCACAATTTGCCTTATTCCTTTATATTTTCCTTTGTTTCGCTTCTCTCTACACTTTCCATTTATTTACCTAACCTCAAATTTCTGTCCTTTAATTATATTACTAAAAGTGTCCTATCCTATCCCCTTCTTGTCGACAAATAATTATCAATGTATTCTTCCACTTCTTGCCCTTGTATGGTGGATCACATTTTTTCATTAATTTCATTGGGAGGTATTTGGTGTTGGAGTGAAATTAATAATAGATTACTTTATAATTTGGACATAATTATACATTCTTCATCCCACATTTATATATATATAGTTAATCCATATCTTCTGCGTTACCGTCTCGTGTCTCCTTATGCTTTAAATAAACAACTTCGCAACGGCACAAATTTAAACGTTTTATGGCTTCTCCCCTTTCCCTAGTCACCCCTCTTAATATTTCTCGCGCTTCATTTTCTTTGGTTTCCTTCTCCACTGGCCGTTTTCTTTCCCTCGCTTCCCTATTTCCCTACGTGCCTTCCGTTTTCTGACATTCTTTCCACTTTATTATGGTATTTTGCGTTATTAGTGTTTTTTCTATTTGTTTGTACTCTACCTCTTTCGTTTTAACCTTTAGTTATTCTTCTTATAGCATTCATATAATTCTTAATACTCTTTCCATTATCTGCTGTTGTTGTTGTTGTTGTTCCTCAAGCTGCCTGGCCGAACAGCCCCAAGGCCCCGAATAAGGCCAAGGGCATAATCGAGCGCCCCCAAAGAACCCTCCCTGCCGACCACAATAAAGCCTGGGTGACCGAAGCCACTCCATGGCGGGGAGTCGGAAAGGAGGGTGCGGAAACAAAGCCCCACACGGCCCTGTGCCCCTCAGCAATTATGAAGAGAAAGTTGAGGGGCAAAGGAAAAATGTGATGCTTTGGCTTCCAATCATGGTTGGGAGGTCAATCCACGGAAGAGACGCCGTCACTTGAGATCTAGAAAATATATAAGTAAAAGGAACAGTCAGAGTAAGCTATGGGTATGGCAGAGATCGCTGTTTATACTTTAATTCATTACTCCTCCATCAGTCAAATGATCTTACTTATATCGCTCTTACGTTATCCTCTTTCTTTAGCATACAATCATCTGTTCCTATGATTATTTCCTTTTGTGTCTAAATGTTATCAATTCAATTCCTATGATTATTTATCTGCCTTTCATTAACTCTTATAATTTCGAATCCTGCGTTTTCCTTTTTGTTCTTTTATATTTTATGCTGTATATTATTGTATATTATTGTATTTACTGTTATCGGCCCGTTTCTCTACTCCCCCCCCCCCCTCCCCTCCCCCCCCCCCTCTTCCTGTCCATCTCCCCCCCCCCCCCCCCCCTCCCCCGGTTATTACCCTGTGTCATTACTGTCAATCAATATGACAGTCTGTCACCCAATAACCGTCTCTCTCTCTCTCTCTCTCTCTCTCTCTCTCTCTCTCTCTCTCTCTCTCTCTCCTCTCTCGCTCTCTCTCGCTCTCTCGCTCTCTCTCTCTCTCTCTGTAATTCATTTCCTCTACAGTCTACACGCACACAATCACACACATTTGTCTTTAACTTACATATTACATAAATTAAGATAAATTAATAAAACATATAAGCAAACAAACAAACAACACGCCTCTATACCTACTCTAACATCACCCCTCCACCCACCCCCCCCCTCCCCTCCCTTCCTCTTTTCTCCCCCCCCCCCCTTCCCCCCTCCAAACGTACCCTATCATCAATTAATCACACCCCCGCCTTTCAACCAATCGATAACGTGAACCAGTGTGACCCAAAGCGGAATTAGCAGTCACCGAGTAATGGGATTTAGGGAGAAATGTTGACAGTTTCATTGATCTGCTTCTGGAGGGGTGGGAGAGAGACTTGACTTGACTTAACAACCTTTAGTTATTGCCCCCCAGGATGGGTGTGGGTAGCATATTATACATTTTAATACAATAATTGTTGTGGTATGATAGCTCAGTTAATATTTTACACATAGGCCTAATGTCAGTGTCTTGGTCATGTGCAATATAGTCCTATTTTAACCTTATTGCATATTAGTACCGGTATATCAAGTAGTCAGTAAATATAAATAAAATTTATTTTTTGCCTCAAAGATTTGACCCTAAAAGTCTGAACAGGGTATTTCTGCGAACATATATAATGATTTAGTTTGCTTGAAGTACTGAATATTAAATTATATTCCCAGAATATGACAGGCAATTTTACTGGGTATGTTTATGAGGGCCTAACACCGTAATAACATGGGTGGTATCAGAGCCGTTAATAGTCTAATCCCTCTTATCCTATTTCCCTACCACTCTCTCTCTCTCTCTCTCTCTCTCTCTCTGTCTCTGTCTCTGTCTCTGTCTCTGTCTCAGTCTCTCTCTCTCTCTCTGTCTCTCTCTCTCTCTCTCTCTCTCTCTCTCTCCTCTCTCTCTCTCTCTCTCTCTCTCTCTCTCTCTCTCTCTCTCTCTCTCTCTCTCTCTCTCTCTCTCTCTCTCTCTCTCTCTCTCTCTCTCTCTCTCTCTCTCTCTCTCAATAATAAAGCAGCTAATGGCCTAACAAGAGAGGACATGAACACAGCCTTATAAGTCATACAACTATTAGGGACAGCACGGGGGAGCTTTACGTTTGGAACCATCATATCACCACAATCATTTATCATCGGTATTACGTCTGTCGGTAGCCAAACCTAATCTATATTTCACCTCTCCTAATCGTCGTGTTTCTAATGAACAAGAGCTTCCAAATCCTACTGGCCGTCACTCAAGTTCGTAAAATATAGTTCGAACATTGACAAAATGCTTAAGTGGAGGCAGACCCTTTTTCTTGACCCCCTTCTCCCTAATGTTTAGCCCCACTAGTTTTGAGATTATAAGACGTTCGGCCCATTAGTTTGGCTATTTTAACACCTTTCGCCCCCATTTCGTTGTCAATTTTAAGACCTTTTGTGCCATTTAGGTATCGATTTTTTTCCTGGCGAGCTAAAGCAAGCCTGCAATTTTAAGAGGAACCGGCCTTCGGCCAGGACAATTTTCTACCGAAAAATTTACCCATTTATCTTGAAGGGGGGGTCTAGGGGTGTTTTTCTAAGCTTGATGGAGGTCTAGGGACGAAACTATTTTTGGTTATGAATAAATGAATTAATAGACCAAACAAACGGCCAGTCTCCCCTTAAGGTCACAAAAGGAGGGACAATTTGTACCTCCCCGTGTTCATTGATCATGCTACGACATATTATAGTATATTAAACACTTCTTCATGTCCTCACTTCCTCAATCAATCTCTTATTCATTTACTCATACATGTACCGGCTTACAGTACTACCAAACTAACCACTACCCCCCCCCCCCTTACCCATATGCACCCTCACGTACCCACACCCACCCACGCACCCATACAGTCCACCCTATCATGAATATGGAAGAGAGAGAGAGAGAGAGAGAGAGCTGGTTAAATGAATGAAGAGACTGGATAAATAGAGTAAAATGAAAACTTAAATAATAACATTAAATTAACATGACCCGATAATAACTCTCTCTCTCTCTCTCTCTCTCTCTCTCTCTCTCTCTCTCTCTCTCTCTCTCTCTCTCTCTCTCTCTCTGGTATGAGGGACAGGTATGTAGGGTGTCAGGGGTGTGTGAGGGATGAGGGGGGACAGGTATGAGAGGGGGGGGGGGGTGATGAATAGTAAGGAGGGAATGTGTGAAAAATATGCTGAACCCTGAGAAAATTAAGGGGGGGTTCATCGGCTTTGTTTTATCTTTCTCTCTTTTTCTCTCTTTCCCTGGCATATATCCATTCGGCCCCATTCAGCCAACTGTTTTTAGTTTATCCCCATCCAGGTGTTGATTTCTTCCTGGCGATAGCGAGCCAGCATTGTATGGAGAAATCCGGCTTCGCCGGAGAAATTGTTCTATCGAAAAATGTACAAATTTAGCTTGCTGATAAAACAACATTATATGCTGGCTCGCTACCGCTCGCCAGGAAAATATGGACACCTGGATGGGGGTAAACGTCTTAAAACAGTAGGCTGAATGGGGCCGAATGGATACAAGCCAAAGAGAGAGGGAGAGAAAGAGAAAACAAAAGAGGTGGGCTCCCTTAATGTGGCATTCTTAATTGGAGAGTTAAGGGGATAGATGTTGTATTATTATTTGAAAATATATTGATAGGGATGTAATAATGGATAAATGAAATGCATAGTGAATTGTGAGCTATTATGAATCCTGGGAAAATTTGTGTAGTAATATTTGATTACATTTCGTAGATCGTGAACAAGAACAAAAGAAGAAGATTATAAAAAGCGATATTTGGAGAGAAAAACAAACAAACACACACATATATATATATATATATATATATATATATATATATATATATACTGTATATATATATATATAATGAATAGGACAGTAATATATCGAATTTAGTAGAATTGGTCTTTCAAATGTTTATTCTTATTACCTACCTACCTACCTGTAGATTCAGCTCATTATCATCACCATTATCCTTATTATCACCATCGCCCTTTTTTCTATAGTATCATTATCATCATCTTCATCACTATCATTATCAACATCTTCATAATTATCATCATTATGATATTCATCACTATAATCATCATCATCTCCACCCTTAACACCACCACCCTTCTTCTATTCCTCCCCCCGCCGGCCCCCCCCCCCCCCCCCCCATAACCGAGGCGCCGTTCACGACCTAATATCATGCAACAGACCCTAATTAGCACCACACAGGTAGGCTCAGGTGGGAGGCCAGAGGTGTCAAGGGAAGGTGTGGAGGCTATAGTTTTTATGGGGGTGGTGGGAGAGAGCGTGAGAGAGAGAGCATGTGTGTGTTTCTGTGAGGTGTGTGAATGTGTGTGTGTGGATGGGAGGTGTGGGTATGGGACTGTGGGTGTGTTTGTGTGTGGGGTGTGTGGTGTGTGTTTATGGGTATGGGATTGTGTAGGGTGTGTGTGTTTCTGTGTGTGTGTGTGTGCGTGTGTGTGTGTGTGTGTGTGTGTGTGTGTGTGTGTGTGTGTGTGTGTGAAAAAGAGAGAGAGGGAGAGTTAAATGAAATACAAATGAAAAGACCAATGGAGCTGTAATGAGAGCGAAGTATAAAACTATCTAAAACACTACAATTGTATCTATACCATTAGAACGATAACTACTAACTATTGTCTGGATATAAAATGGATATAATAGTAATCCTAGAGACTTTCGTCAAGGCCTATTCCCTATCCCCATTTTCTTCTCCTTTTTCTGGCCCTTAGCTACACCAGTTTCCTAATTAATGGTAATTTAATTTTCACAACAGGAACGTGAGTGGCCTGGGAAGGGATCGTTTGAGAGAGAGAGAGAGAGAGAGAGAGAGAGAGAGAGAGAGAGAGGGTGGGGGGGGGGGGGGGCGAGAGAGAGAGAGAGAGGGGGGGGGGAGAGAGCAAGAGAGAGAGAGAAAGAGAACCTGAGTCTGGTATGCACATTAACCCATAGTGTAACATTCCTAAGTGTCTCCAGGCATTAGTAAACCGAATACTATAAACAAAACAACACTTATGGTTCCCAAACAAGTCAACCAGTAGACCATTTCAACCAGTACCTCTCAACCAGGGCCAGCCAAACTATAGTCAGTTTATTTCCAGCTGGCGTTAAATTGAATCCTTAGTTACCGATTGCTCGATACCTACTGCCAAAATATGAAAGTACTATGGTCTCGGCAATATGAAAGTACTATGGTCTCGGCAATATGAAAGTACTATGGTCTCGGCAATATGAAAGTACTATGGTCTCGGCAATATGAAAGTACTATGGTCTCGGCAATATGAAAGTACTATGGTCTCGGCAATATGAAAGTACTATGGTCTCGGCAATATGAAAGTACTATGATGGTCTCGGCAATATGAAAGTACTATGGTCTCGCCAATATGAAAGTACTATGATGGTCTCGGCAATATGAAAGTACTATGATGGTCTCGGCAATATGAAAGTACTATGATGGTCTCGGCAATATGAAAGTACTATGGTCTCGCCAATATGAAAGTACTATGATGGTCTCGGCAATATGAAAGTACTATGATGGTCTCGGCAATATGAAAGTACTATGATGGTCTCGGCAATATGAAAGTACTATGATGGTCTCGGCAATATGAAAGTACTATGATGGTCTCGGCAATATGAAAGTACTATGATGGTCTCGGCAATATGAAAGTACTATGATGGTCTCGGCAATATGAAAGTACTATGATGGTCTCGGCAATATGAAAGTACTATGATGGTCTCGGCAATATGCTGTATAGATTATATTATTATGTTTTTTCCCACCATCCAACTTCACCTCTAAACTCAATTAAGGGGAGATCTCCACTCGAGGGATTTTTTTTCTTGACCCCTTTCTCCCTCATGTTTAGCCCCATTGCTTTTGATATTATAAAACGTTCGCCCCGTTAGTTTGGTGATTTTAAGAACTTTCACCCCATATTAAGATCTTTCGTGCAATTCAGGTGTCGATTTTATCCTGGCGAGCGATAGCGAGCCTGTAACTTAAGAGGAAACGGCCTTCGGCCGGAACATTTTTCTACCGAAAAATGTACAAATTAATCTTGAAAGGGACTCAAGGGGGTGTAATTTTAAGCTTGTTGGAGGTCTAGGGAACAAACTAAATACCTCCCCTTAATGAAATCAACAAATACATGTGGCACTCCAAGGACTCGAACCTAGGATACTCACATCGAAATTCCGCCCACTTATGCATTACGGTATCAAGACAGTATACCAAGTTTCCATAAGTAGCAACGTATTTCGCTACCAAATCTTCATAATAGCTGCGTGATTCAGGTCAAGACATGGCAATTTACCATCTGCTAGAAATAAATAGGCTGTAGCATCAATATATAGTTATAACCTAATTTGACCTAACCTTGCTATAGTGGTTGAGTTGGCACTGGTTGAGAGCTACTTGTTAAAATGGCCTACTGGTTGAACTGTCCGGTCACCGTATAATGGCGTGTTGACATGTTTCGTATCGCATAGTTAGAGATAATTTAAAGTGGGAATTGACCACTTGCGAGTTTCAGGCTATAAGGAAGTTGGAGCCGTGAACATCGATCTTAAACAGAAATGCAATAATAATGTAGGTTTCTGATGGATAAATGGTATGTTGAATTGGGTTTTATGTATTTATATATGCACTACGACTGTATTTTAGCTGTAAATTCTGTTAAATATCGTTGTCTACAGCTCCAACTTCCTTATAAAACGAAACTCGCAAGTCGGCAATTGGGGGCGATGCTACATGACTTTTGGCCCTGACTCTGTATCCTTCACCCTACCGCCTTAATCCCCCCCCCCCCCCCCCCCCCCCCCCCCCCCCCCCCTCCCCCCCACACACATGTTAAACACCTCCCTACACTTCACCTTCCTTGAACTCTCACATATACTCACCCTTCCTTGAACTCTCACATTTTTTTTTTTTTTTTTTTTTTTTTTATATTCCAACTTACTTCCTCTCGGGCATAGGCTGAGAGCCTTAACATTCACCGCTTTACGATGAACAGTGAAGCCCGTGAGGTCTTGTTCCAGTCTAGGGAGTGAGACATGTGAAGCACGTAGAGTACAACGAGCACCTGCCATCTTGCCTTCACATGAGGCACGGTGCTCACTCCTGGCCCGAAACGACCCCATCTCTGAAGCCACCTCGTTCCCGTGCTTCACTGTCTCACCCCCTACACTCGGACTCTCACACTTACACACACACAACGCCACCTGTTGAGCAGATAACTCACCCTTCCTTGAACTCTCACATATACTCACCCTTCCTTGAACTCTCACATATACTCACCCTTCCTTGAACTCTCACATATACTCACCCTTCCTTGAACTCTCACATATACTCACCATTTCCCTCTTTCTTTATAGCCGCGTATTTCCATAATCATTCACACCTTAACTTATTGCTAGCATTGTTACTCTAATGCTTGCATTTTCATTTAAGGGGAGGTATTTAGTTTGTTCCCTAGACCTCCAGCAAGCTTAAAATTACACCCCCTTGAGTCCCTTTCAAGATTAATTTGTACATTTTTTGGTAGAAAAATATCCCGGCCGAAGGCCGTTTCCTCTTAAGTTACAGGCTCGCTATCGCTCGCCAGGATAAAATCGACACCTGAATGGCACGAAAGGTCTTAAAATGGGGTGAAAGTTCTTAAAATCGCCAAACTAACGGGGCGAACGTTTTATAATATCAAAAGCAATGGGGCTAAACATGAGGGAGAAAGGGGTCAAGAAAAAAATCCCTCTAGTGGAGACCTCCCCTTAACCTACACTTAAATGCTCATCCTCCCCCTCAACATATATACATTTTACTCATTCACTGCTAATTCTTTTTCCATAACTTGATTTCCCAGCCTCATTCATACATTAATGTATACCCTAGATATATTGCTAAATTAGGTAGCAGGCTTTCGACACTCATATTATGTGTCTGAAATCGACCATCGTTCGAACCCAATCTGTTAACACGAGAGAGAGAGAGAGAGAGCGAGAGCGAGAGCGAGCGCGAGCGAGAGAGAGAGAGAGAGCATATCAATCCATCACCCCTTGTTTACATATTTCTAACACGCCTCTCGCCCCCTTCCTTTCAAGCGGGTGGTAATGATAGAGGGTAGGACAGAGTGAGGCTCCTGATGGCTGCTTAGTGTTCAACGGTCTACTCTCAGGGCATGGTGAGGTGGTGGTGGTGGGGGTGGTGATGGTGGTGGTAGTGGGGGTGGTGGTGAGGCTGAGGCTCTGGTGGTGGTAATGATAGAGGGTAGGACAGAGTGAGGCTCCTGATGGCTGCTTAGTGTTCAACGGTCTACTCTCAGGGCACGGTGAGGTTCTGGTGGTTGTGGTGTAGTGGTGATGGTTGTGGTGGTGGTGAGGCTCTGGTGGTGGTGGTGATGATAGAGGGTAGGACAGGGTGAGGCTCCTGATGGCTGCTTAGTGTTCAACGGTCTACTCTCAGGGCACGGTGAGGTTCTGGTGGTGGGGGTGGTGATGGTTGTGGTGAGGCTCTGGTGGTGGTAATGATAGAGGGTAGGACAGAGTGAGGCTCCTGATGGCTGCTTAGTGTTCAACGGTCTACTCTCAGGGCATGGTGAGACTCTGGTAGTGGTGTACTAGTGGTGGTGGTGGTGGTGTGGTGGTGAGGCTCTGGTGGTGGTGATGATATTGTGGTGAGACTGGTGGTGGTGATGGTAAGGCTGTGGTGGTGAAAGAGTGATGAGGTGTAGTGAAGGAGTGGTGGTGAGGCTGTGGTAGTGGCTCTGGTAATGGTGTTGTGGTGATGCTATAGTGGTGAGGTTGTATTGGTGGTATGGTATCTTTGCTGATGGTGTGGTGTTGAGGTTGTGATGGTAGTACGGTGGCTCCGGTGATGGTGTAGTTGTGAAGTAGTGATGTGGTGTGTTGCGGGTATGGTGAAGGTGTGGTGATTCTGTGTGTGTGTGTTTTTGTTTTTATTTTGTTTTTCCAAGGCATACAGTGGTGAATTTGTAGTGCCACAAGTTTGGAATAAATCGAACAAATAAATAATAGACTTGCTAAGTGAGTGAAAGTGATTAACGAGGTGAGATGCCAGGGCTCAATGAATGGACATGACAAGGAGAGTTAAGTAGAATATTTAAATAGGATACAAAAGCGATAAAGCTGCATAATAAATCGTAAGCAGTGTCCACCATTCTTTAACTGTCTTCGTGGCGTAATGCATAAGGTGTTGATTTTCGGTGTGAGCGTCCTGGGTTCGAATCCACGGACTGCCACATGTGTTTGTAATATTTCATTAATCGATTTTAGGAGTAGAGTTGGTTGTTGGATAGAACATAATAATACTCACAAGACCATAAATACCAAAAGGTCGAACAAATAATTAAATTTCACACAAACAGTATATATATAAAGAACAAATTAAATCCAAATTGAAAAAAAGAGAATGACAATGAAGCTATAAACGCAACATTGAAGATAATGACAATGAAGCTATAAACGCAACATTGAAGATAATGACAATGAAGCTATAAACGCAACATTGAAGAGAATGACAATGAAGCTATAAACGCAACATTGAAGAGAATGACAATGAAGCTATAAACGCAACATTGAAGATAATGACAATGAAGCTATAAACGCAACATTGAAGAGAATGACAATGAAGCTATAAACGCAACATTGAAGAGAATGACAATGAAGCTATAAACGCAACATTGAAGATACCATACTGACACGGCTATACAAAAATAATAAGGGAACGAAATCTGGGTCAAACTTACTGCAGAATAGGATTACACTTGTCTTAAGGGGGCCCACCTAGTTTTGTTCTCTCTTTCTCACACTCTCTCTGGGTTGTATCCATTCGGCCCCATTCAGCCTATTGTTTTAAAACGTTTACCCCCGTCCAGGTGTCAATATATTCCTGGCAAGCCGTACCGAGCCAGCATATGTATATACTGTATATATATATATATATATATATTTTTTTTTACAGCAAGCTACATTTGTACATTTTTCGATAGAAAAATGTCTCCGGCGAAGCCGGATTTCTCCATACAATGCTGGCTCGCTATCGCTCGCCAGGAAGAAATCGCCACCTGGATGGAGATAAAGGTCTTAAAACAGTTGTCTGAATGGGGCCGAATGGATACAAGCCAGGGTAAGAGAGAAAAGGAGAGAAAGATAAACAAAAGCAGGTGACCCCCCTTAAGGGGAGATCTCCACTTGAGGGATTTTTTTCTTGACCCCTTTCTCCCTCATGTTTAGCCCCATTGCTTTTGATATTATAAAACGTTTGCCCCATTAGTTTAGCGATTTTAAGAACTTTCACCCCATATTAAGACCTTTCGTGCAATTCAGGTGTCGATTTTATCCTGGCGAGCGATAGCGAGCCTGTAATTTAAGAGGAACCGGCCTTCGGCCGGGACATTTTTCTACCGAAAAATGTACAAATTTATCTTGAAAGGGACTCAAGGGGGTGTAATTTTAAGCTTTATGGAGGTCTAGGGAACAAACTAAATACCTCCCCTTAAAACTCAGACACCAAAAAACACATTTCATGTGAATGAGAAGCTAACATACTCACCAGGACATACTCACCAGGACATACTCACCAGGACATACTCACCAGGACATACTCACCAGGACATACTCACCAGGACATACTCACCAAAACATACTCACCAGGACATACTCACCAGGACATAAACGAAGAATAAGGGCAAGTAATCAAGGGCTGAACCTAGAATGGGATTGCCCTCGTCTTTTGTTCCTTAAGGGGATAGGGCTGGGTTTTTTTTTTGTCTATTTATTCATGTATACATATCTTTTTTGGTCTATTTATTCATGTATACATATCTTTTTTGGTCTATTTATTCATGTATACATATCTTTTTTTGGTCTATTTATTCATGTATACATATCTTTTTTGATCTATTTATTCATGTATACATATCTTTTTTGGTCTATTTATTCATGTATACATATCTTTTTTGGTCTATTTATTCATGTATACATATCTTTTTTGGTCTATTTATTCATGTATACATATCTTTTTTGGTCTATTTATTCATGTATACATATCTTTTTTGGTCTATTTATTCATGTATACATATCTTTTTTGGTCTATTATTCATGTATACATATCTTTTTTGGTCTATTTATTCATGTATACATATCTTTTTTGGTCTATTTATTCATGTATACATATCTTTTTTGGTCTATTTATTCATGTATACATATCTTTTTTTGGTCTATTTATTCATGTATACATATCTTTTTTTGGTCTATTTATTCATGTATACATATCTTTTTTGGTCTATTTATTCATGTATACATATCTTTTTGTTGGTCTATTTATTCATGTATACATATCTTTTTTGGTCTATTTATTCATGTATACATATCTTTTTTTAGTTTCCTCGCTAGACCTCCATGAAGCTTAAAAAACATCCCCTTCAAGATAAATGTGTACATTTTTCGGTAGAAAAATTTCCTGGCCAAAGGCCGGTTCCCTCTAAATTTACAGGCTCGCTTTCGCTCGCCAGCAAAAAATCGACACCTAAATGGCATGAAAGGTGTTTATATTGACAACGAAACTGGGCGAAAGGTCTCAAAATCGCCAAACTAATGGGCCGAAAGTCATAAAATCTCAAAACTAATTTTGTTTTTTTTTTTTTTTTTTTTTATAAAGAGACCATGAACGGAGGAAGGAAAAACACAGATAAAACAAAAAGGTCCATGTGCCTAAAGGCATCCTCCATTCATAAAATGTTTGTAACAACTGGATTTAAACATTTGTTGATTGTAAGTTTGTGAAAAGCAATTCGAGGGAAGTGAATTCCAAAGAGTAGTAGCTCTGGGGATAAATGAATTCTGATAAGCAGAAGTTCTGCATTGTGGAGGAGAAAGTGTAAATTCATGGGCGCTCTCAGCTGCCCTAGTTCTACGGGGAAAGATGTGGAGAGGCGGCACAATTGAAGCAAGTTCCTCGGAACAATTGCTGTGAAAATATCTGTAGAATAATGCAAGGGATGCAACGTTTCTTCGTATGGCTAATGTAGGAAGGTCCTGTGTGATTGCAGGGTTATTGATTAATCTAATAGCTTTATTTGAATTTTGTCCAACTGCCTCAATGCAACCACTCCACTTCCACCCCACAGAGGTGAACAGTAATCCATCTGAGAGCGCACATGACTTTTATATATTACGGCCAACTGCTCGTCAGTGAAGAATTCTCGAACTCTGTACAGGAGTCCCAGTTTTTTAGAGGCATTCTTAGCAATGCTTCTAACATAATGTGTCCAGCTCAAGTTAGTAGTTAATGTTACACCGAGAATGTCAATACTAGGGGAAGTGGGAATATTTACATCATTAAAAAATATATGGGAGTCAGTGAGATTCTGTCGGTTAGAAAATTGAATGTACTTGGTTTCTGTGCATTAAAGGAAACTAGATTCTCTTGTCCCCATTCATTAATTCTAGAAAGGTCCCGGTTCAGAGAAATTGCAGTGTTTATTTTTGAATTTATAAGATCGGGTTGGGTGAAAGAATTGGTAAATGTGAAGGAACTGTGGAGTGTTGAGTCATCTGCGTAGGAATGTATTGGATTATGAGTGGTAGATATGAGATCATTGATATGAATGAGGAACAGAGTTGGGGCCAAAACTGATCCCTGGGGAACACCAGCATTTATTGAGTGAAATTGAGAATAAAGGCCATCTACCATTACACGTATTTTTCTGTTATGAAGATAAGAAGAAATTAGTGGAACTAATGATGCTAAACATGAGGGAGAAGGGGGTCCATATAAAGCCACTACCTACCCCCTTTAGAATGGGATTGCCCTCGTCATTTGTTCCTCGACACCCGATGAATAGCCCCGCTTGATAGCCGCCATAAAAGTCTATCAACGCCACCTATTGTTCGGAATCGTAAACTGGACTTCGACAGATGCCAGCGCCCCCTATTATTGTGTTGCGCCGGATGATAACACATAGGAGGGGAAAGATAATTGTGATGTTCGGTCTGTCTGGTGGTGTTCAGGATTTATGGCCTATCTTTATGTATTGTCTGAGGTTGATTAAAAACACCTACCCTCTAATTTGGGATCGCAATATGCAATTATATGTACATATGCTAACACGTGCTAACATATGACACATACACCAACGCCAGAAGAATCTTTATATTGTATAAATTGAAGCTGGATAATATAACGCCTATCTTCTCGATACACAACAAAACATATCCCAGAAACTCGGACAAAAACAGAGGCTTATTGATATCATAGTCACATGCACAAACACACATAGTAACATAGGTACAAGGGCACATACATATTTTTTTAATTGATTACATTATCATACATATACACAAGAAGACAAACCTAAATACACACACACACACACACACACACACACACACACACACACACAGCGGTGGTGTGCTTATCGGTACACACGTTAATTTTGTATGCTTAAGAGTACATTTTCCGATTTAAACCCTAAATATAACTATCTAGATCAAATCTAACCTAACCAAACCTAACTTACCTAACCTAACCGAAAACACTCCATTTCAACGTATTTTTAAAGAGATGTGTACACTTAAACTGTCGCCCTAAAGCTCATGTACCTGCAAACCTACATAGTCAATTTTGTACCTTTAAGCACACCACCGCTTGTCCACACACACACACACACACACACACACACACACACACACACACACACACACACACACACACACACACACACACACACACACACACACACACACACACACACACAATAGCATTCAAATACACATCCCCCCCCCCCCCACACACACACACACACAACAAACTATGCCGAACTCCGGTAAACAATTTCAAAATCTCCTGACACCTCCACACACTCCCTAGCCATCCATCACTTACTATGAATATGCAAACGACCCCAGAGGCCGGGCCGAGATGTAACTATGGTCAATCTCGGCCACCGGAGGTCTTGTGTCCTTGTTTGGGGGTGCAGTCGTTTTCCTAGAAAGATAATTCGCCTAAATTATTCCAGCCGGCATTTTTCAAAGCCAAATCGCCTAGCCTAAGTTAACCCTTTCAAGATCCAATACGCGTTTCTTCTCTGTTTTCTGGTTATTATTAATCGATTGCATTCAGATTAGGAGGGTAATTATGGAAGTCAGAGGGTTAGTTGGGATAGTTTTTACCCTTTTTATGTCCATAGATCTTTCCTAAGCTGTATAAAATCGTCTACTCATAGCCAGAATAAGCTGTCAAAACACTTCATGATCCTCAAATGGTTTTCCCTCTTGAGGTTCATAGATATTAGTTGTATTTGTTGTGTGCATTTAGGTTAAGCTAAGTATTTGTTGTGTGCATTTAGGTTAAGCTAAGTATTTGTTGTGTGCATTTAGGTTAAGCTAAGTATTTGTTGTGTGCATTTAGGTTAAGCTAAGTATTTGTTGTGTGCATTTAGGTTAAGCTAAGTATTTGTTGTGTGCATTTAGGTTAAGCTAAGTATTTGTTGTGTGCATTTAGGTTAAGCTAAGTATTTGTTGTGTGCATTTAGGTTAAGCTAAGTATTTGTTGTGTGCATTTAGGTTAAACTAAGTATTTGTTGTGTGCATTTAGGTTAAGCTAAGTAATGCCTAACCTAGTATAACCTGATTATAACACAGCCTTACCCAATCTAGCATAACCTAACACAATCTCAACCCAACCTCACCTTGCCTAACCTAACCCATTTAGGCTAATCTCATCTAATTTCAGCTTTACCTAACCTAACCTAACCCAGCATAGACCGTTTTCAATCTTAACATGTCTATACATACCCTGACTTTACTAAATCTAACCTAAATCATTTGCCAGTGTAAGTGCTGATCAACTCGAGTGCTGCGAAAAGACTTGCAGGCGAAGTTACTTGCGACACTACTTGTTTTGGTGTGCTGTTCGTGGCTGGTGATCGGTTCAGGGATAAGAACGGGTGTAATTTGGTAGCCGAGGTGTGGAAGGGTTAATTATGGGGATCTTGTGTGAAATATTTGTGTGTTTGTTTTTTGAGGTGTGTGTGTGTGTGTGTGTGTGTGTGTGTGTGTGTGTGTGTGTTTCCATGGATATCTGTTGCTGTTTGGTCTTCATTTGGTTTTGGGGTGGTACGGTATGTGATCTCCTGTGAAGTACTTGAAGTGTTTGTCTTTATGAAATACGCATTCGTGGCTTTGAATTTACATAAGAAAGTGTAAATATATGTAAAATGGTATATGTTTTGTGTGTGTGTGTGTGTGTGTTTTTTTTTTTTTTTTTTTTCCCGATATTATTTTGCTTTCAGAGTGCCCCCTTGTTCCAGAGAGTGACCATCTGTTATCTTGGTCCTCGGTCAGCTTCCTATCATATCTACCTGTCACCCCAAATATTTCCTTACCTCACGTCATTCCTCCTACTTTGTTTATTTACTAGTCGTCGTAGCCACTTGTATTTGGAATTTGTTGTATATTTGTTGTATTCATATTATGATACTCACCTATGCCTCCAACTACCCACCTATCCACCCACCTATCCTGCTTTTTCCTACCTCTCTAATCTACTTATGCCTCCAATCTACCTACCTATCCACCCACCTATCCTGCTTTTTCCTACCTCTCTAATCTACTTATGCATCCAATCTACCTACCAATCACCCACTTATCCTGCTTCTACCTCTCTATACACCTATGCTTCCAATCTACCCACCTATCCACCCACCTATCCTGCTTCTACCTCTCAAATCTACTTATGCTTCCAATCTACCCACCCACTTACCTACCTACCTACCTACCTATCCTGCTTCTCCTACCTCTCTAATCTACTAATGCTTCCAATCTATCCACCACCCACCCACCTTTCTTTCCCTACCTCTCTATTCTACCTATGCCTCCAATCTACCTACGTACCAGGCCATAATGATAAGCCCAAATGGTGGAATAAAGATATTTCAGACTGTCTGCTTGCTAAAAAATTTGCTAATGATAGATTAAAATCCTCACAAAATTACGAAGAACGGGTGACATTTGTAGAGCTACGACGCAAAGCCAAAAAGTTAATTAAGCAAAGTAAAAAGACCCTGGAGTTACATGTTGCGAATCAAAGTAAAACAAACCCGAAAGAATTCTATAGTTATATCAGAAAGAAAAAAGTAGTTACTTCAACTGTTGGACCGTTAGTCGATGAAAATGGAGAATACACCAAAGACGAAGTACAAATGAGTAATGCCCTCAATACCTTCTTTGCATCAGTTTTTACAACCGAAGACCTCAGTGATATCCCTACACCATCGCCGATTCAGATTGATAATTCAGATGTTCTAAGCAATATCACCGTTACAGAGAGAGAAGTATTGAATTGTTTAGATAAACTCAAGGTAAATAAAACGCCTGGACCTGATACAATCTCGCCTAGAGTTCTAAAGGAAGCTAAGGATGAGCTCTCCAAACCACTGACAATGCTATTCAATGAATCCTTGCAGTCTGGGACTATGCCTGATCAGTGGAAGCTAGCCAACGTAACACCGATATTCAAAAAAGACAGCAAATCCCTACCCAGTAACTATCGTCCAATTAGCTTAACCTCAATTGTATGTAAAATGCTAGAAACGGTCATAAGAGACAGACTCGTAAAACACTTAGAGGCAAATAACTTACTTAAAGATACTCAACACGGCTTTCGTAAAAAAACGTTCCTGTTTAACAAACCTCTTAGACTTCTTCCACGATATCCTCAACCTCTACGATGAGAGTAAAGCTGTAGATATTATATACCTTGATTTTCAAAAGACCTTTGACAAAGTTCCCCACAAATGTTTACTGCTAAAACTAAAAGCGCATGGAATACAAGACGGTGTGTTGAAATGGATAGAAAATTGGCTCAGCAACAGAAAGCAAAGAGTAGTCATAAACGGTAAGGCATCTAAATGGACCAATGTAAGTAGCGGGGTACCCCAGGGATCGGTACTAGGACCAATTCTCTTTCTAATTTACATCAACGACATAGATGAGGGTCTCACCTGTACAATCTCAAAATTTGCTGACGATACAAAAATTGCAAATAGCGTACTCTCAAAAGAACAAGTTGACGATATGTAACACAATCTAGATAAATTGTCATGTTGGGCCCAAATTTGGCATATGAGTTTTAATGCGGATAAATGTAAAGTACTACATAGCGGATACCTAAATGAGAAAGCAAACTATTCGATGAATGGCACTCAGCTTAAGAATGTAAACAGAGAAACCGATCTGGGAGTAACAATATCGAGTAACCTAAAACCGAGTCAACAATGTTCAGAAGTTGTTAAGAAGGCAAACAAAATAATTGGCTTTATAGGCAGGTCATTTGAGCATAAATCCAAAGAAGTTATCCTAACCCTTTACAATTCCTTAGTCCGCCCTCTTCTGGAATACTGCGTTCAATCCTGGTGCCCTTATTACCAAAAAGATATAAACAAGCTAGAACGAGTTCAACGTAGAGTTACCAACATGATACCTAGCCTAAAGAACAAACCATACGAAGAGCGTCTTAGAGAATTAAATCTATTTCCTTTACACCCAGCGCAGATTAAGAGGTGACTTAATTCAAGTGTTCAAAATCATCAAAGGCATCGACAATATGAACTGTAGTAAGTACTTCACTATCGACCAATCTAATTACACGCGGGGAAACGGTTGCAAAATTATTGGTAAATCTTTTAACTCACACGAATCTAAGAATTTATTCTTCAATCGAGTTGTCAACTTGTGGAATGGGCTTCCCCGAGACGTTATAGACTGCAGCACCGTTGATTAATTTAAACTCCGCTTAGACAAATATCTCTCATCAAACCCGCGACTGACTGCGTTTGTAAATGAATAACTTTATTTTATCCCCCCCCTCAGTTACTAACCCATCTGTCCCCTACTAACTTCCTAATCCTGCCACGGACATTAGTTCTAGGGCAGTGGTTCCCTTTCCAATGTTCCCTTGCCCACTCTAAACCACTGTTTGGACACTTGATCCGCAGTGTTTTGGAGGACAAGCAGTCTAGAAGGGTCACTAAATCTGTTGTTGCTTGATTTCCTTTGTACTCCTTTGTACCCATCCCCCACCTATCCTGTGTTGCCTACCTCTCTAATCTACCTATGCTTCCAATCTACCTACCCACCACCCACCTATCCTGCCGAGATAGTTAACCCCAGGAAGTCAAAGAGGGACCACGGGCGGAGATCTTAACATATGTCTTTTTATGGAAGCAAATGAGGTCTGGCGCTTCAGGTGTGAGAAGACGTTCCTCATTCACGCGTACTGGGCTACCTTTGGCGTTATCTCTCTCTCTCTCTCTCTCTCTCTCTCTCTCTCTCTCTCTCTCTCTCTCTCTCTCTCTCTCTCTCTCTCTCTCTCTCTCTCTCTCTCTCTCTTCTCTCTCTCTCTCTCTCTCTCTCTTCTCTCTCTCTCTCTTCTCGTCTCTCTCTCTCTCTTCTCTCTCTCTCTCTCTCTCTCTCTCTCTCTCTCTCTCTCTCTCTCTCTCTCTCTCTCTCTCTCTCTCTCTCTCTCTCTCTCTCTCTCTCTCTCTCTCTCTCTCTCTCTCTCAAGTGTATCTAACTACAATACAAACGTTGGTGAAGACTATAATACGTTATCGAAAAACAAATATGTCCTCAAAGTACTTTATCTATTAATGTAAACATTAATCCTCCATTACAAACCCTAATGCTCTAGAATAAACTAATGACAGCATATGATCCTCCCGAGATTCGAACTCGGGACACCACACCCAGAACATAAGCATCTAAACCATTACACCACAAACACTACAAGGCACGATCAAAATAATATACACATAGGTAAATATAATCAGGTACCGGTAAATATAATTAGGTAAATATACACACTTGCTCAATCCCTCCTGCCGTAACGACCAAATCGATTATCCCCAATGTGCACCCAGAGACGGAACCATAGAATATCCACGACCACAATGTGTTCCACCTCTAAGTTGATTGTATTTAACTGTATATTTATGTATCTATTATCTATCTATATCACACACAGTCGCACTCATACACAGACAAACCTACACACACACATATTAACCTCCCTCCACACACACACACACACACACAAACGCGTATACACACATTTAAACACAAACATAGCATGCACACACACACACACTTAGACACAAACATAGCATGCACACACACACACACACACACACACACACACACACACACACACACACACACACACACACACAGACACACACACTTAGACACAAACATAAATATAACTCTCATAATGACCAAACCGATTACCCCTGACACACACCGCAGAGACAGAGCCATATACAGTATATCCACAGAGACAGAGCCATATACAGTATATCCACAGAGACAGAGCCATATACAGTATATCCACAGAGACAGAGCCATATACAGTATATCCACAGAGACAGAGCCATATACAGTATATCCACAGAGACAGAGCCATATACAGTATATCCACAGAGACAGAGCCATATACAGTATATCCACAGAGACAGAGCCATATACAGTATATCCACAGAGACAGAGCCATATACAGTATATCCACAGAGACAGAGCCATATACAGTATATCCACAGAGACAGAGCCATATACAGTATATCCACAGAGACAGAGCCATATACAGTATATCCACAGAGACAGAGCCATATACAGTATATCCACAGAGACAGAGCCATATACAGTATATCCACAGAGACAGAGCCATATACAGTATATCCACAGAGACAGAGCCATATACAGTATATCCACAGAGACAGAGCCATATACAGTATATCCACAGAGACAGAGCCATATACAGTATATCCACAGAGACAGAGCCATATACAGTATATCCACAGAGACAGAGCCATATACAGTATATCCACAGAGACAGAGCCATATACAGTATATCCACAGAGACAGAGCCATATACAGTATATCCACAGAGACAGAGCCATATACAGTATATCCACAGAGACAGAGCCATATACAGTATATCCACAGAGACAGAGCCATATACAGTATATCCACAGAGACAGAGCCATATACAGTATATCCACAGAGACAGAGCCATATACAGTATATCCACAGAGACAGAGCCATATACAGTATATCCACAGAGACAGAGCCATATACAGTATATCCACAGAGACAGAGCCATATACAGTATATCCACAGAGGCAGAGCCATATACAGTATATCCACAGAGACAGAGCCATATACAGTATATCCACAGAGACAGAGCCATATACAGTATATCCACAGAGACAGAGCCATATACAGTATATCCACAGAGACAGAGCCATATACAGTATATCCACAGAGACAGAGCCATATACAGTATATCCACAGAGACAGAGCCATATACAGTATATCCACAGAGACAGAGCCATATACAGTATATCCACAGAGACAGAGCCATATACAGTATATCCACAGAGACAGAGCCATATACAGTATATCCACAGAGACAGAGCCATATACAGTATATCCACAGAGACAGAGCCATATACAGTATATCCACAGAGACAGAGCCATATACAGTATATCCACAGAGACAGAGCCATATACAGTATATCCACAGAGACAGAGCCATATACAGTATACACAGAGACAGAGCCATATACAGTATATCCACAGAGACAGAGCCATATACAGTATATCCACAGAGACAGAGCCATATACAGTATATCCACAGAGACAGAGCCATATACAGTATATCCACAGAGACAGAGCCATATACAGTATATCCACAGAGACAGAGCCATATACAGTATATCCACAGAGACAGAGCCATATACAGTATATCCACAGAGACAGAGCCATATACAGTATATCCACAGAGACAGAGCCATATACAGTATATCCACAGAGACAGAGCCATATACAGTATATCCACAGAGACAGAGCCATATACAGTATATCCACAGAGACAGAGCCATATACAGTATATCCACAGAGACAGAGCCATATACAGTATATCCACAGAGACAGAGCCATATACAGTATATCCACAGAGACAGAGCCATATACAGTATATCCACAGAGACAGAGCCATATACAGTATATCCACAGAGACAGAGCCATATACAGTATATCCACACACAGAGCCATATACAGTATATCCACAGAGACAGAGCCATATACAGTATATCCACAGAGACAGAGCCATATACAGTATATCCACAGAGACAGAGCCATATACAGTATATCCACAGAGACAGAGCCATATACAGTATATCCACAGAGACAGAGCCATATACAGTATATCCACAGAGACAGAGCCATATACAGTATATCCACAGAGACAGAGCCATATACAGTATATCCACAGAGACAGAGCCATATACAGTATATCCACAGAGACAGAGCCATATACAGTATATCCACAGAGACAGCCATATACAGTATATCCACAGAGACAGAGCCATATACAGTATATCCACAGAGACAGAGCCATAAGTATATCCACAGAGACAGAGCCATATACAGTATATCCACAGAGACAGAGCCATATACAGTATACCACAGAGACAGAGCCATATACAGTATATCCACAGAGACAGAGCCATATACAGTATATCCACAGAGACAGAGCCATATACAGTATATCCACAGAGACAGAGCCATATACAGTATATCCACAGAGACAGAGCCATATACAGTATATCCACAGAGACAGAGCCATATACAGTATATCCACAGAGACAGAGCCATATACAGTATTCCACAGAGACAGAGCCATATACAGTATATATCCACAGAGACAGAGCCATATACAGTATATCCACAGAGACAGAGCCATACAGTATATCCACAGAGACAGAGCCATATACAGTATATCCACAGAGACAGAGCCATATACAGTATATCCACAGAGACAGAGCCATATACAGTATATCCACAAGACAGAGCCATATACAGTATATCCACAGAGACAGAGCCATATACAGTATATCCACAGAGACAGAGCCATATACAGTATATCCACAGAGACAGAGCCATATACAGTATATCCACAGAGACAGAGCCATATACAGTATATCCACAGAGACAGAGCCATATACAGTATATCCACAGAGACAGAGCCATATACAGTATATCCACAGAGCCATATACAGTATATCCACAGAGACAGAGCCATATACAGTATATCCACAGAGACAGAGCCATATACAGTATATCCACAGACATATAATATATTCCAACTCCAAATTCACTATATATCTCTCTCTCTCTATCTCCCTCTGTCTTTATCTATCTCTATCTATCTATCTATATCTATCTATCTATCTATATCTATTTATCTATCTATCTATCTATCTATCACACACACATACTCAGACACACATAAACACTCACACATCACCCCTACACACATTAAAAACAGCGACACTTCTATAAAGACTAAACCGATTGCCCACAGAGACAGAACCATACTGTATAATTATATCCACAAACATCTAATGTATTCCACCTCCAAATTCAGGAGCAGGAATGGATGCCTTTTTTGTGTTTATCTTCACAGGATCACTCAAGGTACTGTGGTCCTTATTTGGGTAGGGGAAGTGGGGGACTGTGTGTGTGTGTGTGTGTGTGTGTGTGTGTGTGTGTGTGTGTGTGTGTGTGTGTGTGTGTGTGTGTGTGTGTGTGTGTGTGTGTGTGTGTGTGTGTGTGTGTGTGTGTGTGTGTGTGTGTGTGTGTGTGTGTGTGTGTGTGTGTGTGTGTGTGTGTGTGTGTGTGTGTGTTTAGGTTTGAGTTTATATGTGTGTTTCATTTTGTGAGTGTTTGTGTATTGTTCATTTGTTTGTTTGTGATTATCGATCATTGTGTTTTAGAAGTAGCTATAAAGAGCTCTATATTGGAATGAACTTCAATGTTAGATATTATAAATCGTTGCAACATTCATCATTCTTACATATACTGTATATACCTTTGGAACATGAACATTTCAGAAAAGTTTCTTTGCAATTTGATATTAACCAATGTTCAACTACTACTCTGTATTTTGTTAATGCATTTGTCATAAGAATATGCGATTTACCAGGTACTCCCTATTCCTATTTGAAATTCTAATGCTCCCACGCTTCTTTGATATTCATTAGTTCACCTTCCCTCCTCAGCATGCATTCCAAGCTTGGTGAACTTCAGCATATTATTACCTCGACATTCCCCTGGCCACTGCATTTCTTTTACCCTACGTACCCTGATTTCCACTGGAATTTTTAAAAAGTGAATGCACATTAGTTTGATATATTTTTCCTACAATTAACTTTAATATGTGAATCACTTGCTAAAATTGTATCTTATAATCAAATTGTAAAATCGAACAGATATCAGACACGATTCCTGTAATATAGCAGAGAACATCCTAATCCTTCCCCACATTATGTTGCCTGAGAACCACCCTCTGCAAGTGACCTAGCAAACTGAACTGATGTTGTACTTTAAAATTTAAACCTTAGCAGACGACTAACAGAAATAGATAGATAGATAGATAGATATATATATGCATACATACATACACAGATAGATAGCGATACTAATTATTACTCTTTAACCCAGGTGTCGTCCAGGATGCTCAAGTGGACGCTACGGAACCCCCTGGACGCCGCCACCCCTCCACCCCCAGACGTTCGCTACCACGTCCGCCAAGCTGAAGTCAGGCTCAACCTCAAGGATTCGAACAAGTGCTGGCTTGAAACTCAGGTGGGATACGAGAGTTTGTGGATTATTTAGAGATTAATTATTGCTTTTTTATTATTATAACTATTTTGTTTTGTAGTACTAGGCTATTTCAATCTGTTGATACAAAACAACCTCAAGGATTGGAACAAGTGCTGGCTTGAAACTCATGTGCGATACAAGAATATTTATATTATCTATGTGTTTACCTTTTTCTTTTTTGTTTAGTACTATTTCAATCTGTTTAATACAAATCAACCTCAAGGATTAGAACAAGTGCTGGCTAGAAACTCAAGTGGGATACGAGAGAGGCCTATAGATCTTGTGTTTGTATTACTCTTTCAATCTGTTTATATAAAGTATAAGGAAGGGCTTTCAAATAGTGACTTAAAATTCCATTGGGTTACTACAATGTTCTTGTAATATATATTGTAGATCTTGCTATTGCTGAAAATATACTTAGACAAAGTAGACAATTAATATAAGCACCATATAACGAGGAGTGCATTATTGAAAACGTTTCGCATATAGCTTCATCAGACCAATCCGGATGGGCCTGAATAAGCTATATGCGAAACGTTGTCAATAAAATGCTCCTCCTCATATGGTGTGTATATTTAGATCTTGGTATTGCTGTACTGTCACAATATGTAGATACAACAAATAGAATGTGGTCCATAATGATAAGGTTCTAAATTCAGGTGACCTAGTACGAATATAGTTTTATCTTATAGATCTTGATGGTGTATTAATGTTTCGAACTGTCAGTTAAAAGGTAGAAGATGATGCTCTGGTGGTGTCAGTGTCACATGAGCTCTTTCACCAGAATTGTTTTGGAGGTACAATTGAGGTCTGGTAGCTATACAATTGAGGTCTGGTTGCTATACAATTGAGGTCTGGTAGCTATACAATTAAAATGGCATACTATTGCAGTTACACAAATTTCATCAACCTTCAGTTCAATTGCCGATTCTAATGCAAAGGGACCTTTAAATATCGTGAGCAAATATATTTGTTCATCTGATATTGCTGGAGATGGTATGGCTTGAAACTCTAGTCAGTTTATTGCTGTCAAGTAAAAGAACGAATAAAGTGCCCTCAAACAGCATGGTCATGTGACTATACACTGTTTGTAGACGAATAATTTGCTTTGTTCCAACACAAATGCTGATCTGTGATAAGAGCAAAGTGTGCATTAAAACGTGAGAAGAGAATTGATGAATCAATAAAATAGGCAAGTGATAGCCTAGTATTGAATAGTCTTGGGAGTTTGGATATACGTATATTTATGTTTGTATTTCACGTGTAAATACCATGTAATATGCATCAATTTTTCTGTTAACACTATTATAATCATTAAACTGTTTATATATATTTAAATATAAACTCAAAATCTCCCTTTCTCGTTCCACAGGTTAAAGTCGCTCAAGTTAAGTCTACCTCAAAAATCCTGGGCACGTCCATAGAAAACGGTCGCGTGTGTGAGGCTGAGAACGGGAAACTAGAATCGGGCAAGGAGAACGAGTCTATATTCAAGAAGTGGATGTCGTCCTCTCACCAACACCACCCCCACCAGCACCACCCCCACCCCCACCCCCACCCTGAGGAAGAGAAGAAGAGGAAGAGACACCACAAACACAGCAGGTAGGAAGGGTTAACTTTAACATTATATAACTTGCATGTATGATAGGCTCAGCTTCTACTTAACCCATTCAGTGCCAGGGACGTAATTTTCATCATATTCTGGCAACTATTAGACAATTATTTTCAGCTTAGGAAGTACCTCTAGCAATAATACGGCTTCAAACTATCTCAATCAACCCTCTCAACTACCACAGATCCTTCCCAAGCTGCACAATATCGTCTAAATATAGCTAGAATAAAATATAACACGTCGCTGGTACTTAGTGTTAATTTATAGCAATTAAGCTGTCCACATATTCAGTTTAGAAGGGATCTCGATTTAACAGATAAATTTAAGCTAAAAAATCTATGCTCTTCGGAATTTGAGAGCCATTCTGCCCTGAGAGACTTTTCCTAAGCTGAATAATATATTGTCAGTAGCTAATAAGATTCGCATCAGTGTCATTTAGATATGTGGCCAGTTTAATGCTGTATATTAATTAGCATCTGATTGTAGCTGGAATGTTAATGAAAATCGTGATCTATAATTCTTGTTTCTCATTTAAGGGGAGACTGGCCGTTTGTTTGGTCTATTAATTCATTTATTCATATGTTTTTTTAGTTTCCTCCCTAGACCTCCATCAAGCTTAGAAAACCGCCCCTTAGACCCCCCCTTCAAGATTTTTCTACCGAAAAATTTCCCGGCCAAAGGCCGGTTCCTCCTAAAATTGCAGGCTCGCTATCGCTCGCCAGGGAGTAATCGACACCTAAATGGCACGAAAGGTCTTAAAATTGACAACAAAATGTGGAGAAAGGTGTTAAAATCGCCAAACTAGTGGGCCAAACGTCTTATAATCTCGAAACTAGTGGGGCTAAACATTAGGGACAAGGGGGTCCAGAAAAACGGTCTGCCTCCCCTTACTAGTACAAATAACACTTACGCTTAACCCCTTCACCACGTTGACGTCTTTTTAACCTTTGATTCTGACTAAAGTTAGACGACTTTATGCACATTTAGAAAGGTCTTATGTTATTCAGAGGATTAATTAGCGGCTCACCACATAAGTCGAGTTAAATAAAGCTGGACTATGTGGCGGCGCTCGACATAGGTCGAGTGGCAATTTCAGCACGTAATGTTGCTGAGAGAGAGAGACAAGTGGTGGCAGGAGACTAGCGAGCGTATGACTGCTCCAGACCACCGCGGCGAACCTACTGACACGAATCTCAGCTCCCTCCTCCCTCTCTCACTCGCTACATACTGAATTATATGGGGAAAGTACCGAATTACATGCTTTTTGCACTCGCGTTGCACGGTTATTGCAAGAAAACTAGCCATCATAAAAGGATCGTTATGGTGTCATTCGAAAGCTCTGTTTATGCCCTTTCAGGGATAGGTACTTGTTTTACGTTCTGGGTCTTATTTAGGCATGAAAATGATCACGTAAACAGCCCTATTTTGGCTAAAAACACCCCGCTGTGCGGTACATATAAATAAACCGCATAGGCCGCTCGTAAGGTGTTAAGATCGTATTATTGCTTCTGAGGCCTAGAGATAGAATATCATATAAAGAAAATCGCCGAATGGTAACCAGAATATGACGAAAAGTACGTCATCGTGCTGAAGGGGGTTAATGGGCAATTATACACAATACCTGCATAAATAGAGCCCTGTTTGGTTTGTTTTGTTAATATCAAGAGGTTTTATTTATGCAAGCACATACAGTATATCTCTTTCTTCACCTTTCATTTGAGCCTCACTATAGTTCATTAAATTATTAAGTTGGTTAGTGGAGAGAACATAATAGATAGATGTCAGAAATCATGACAACTAAACTCAGTACAGGTAACTCAAAAACGACTAGAGTGATCGAGCTAATCGTGCCACCAGTTGGGAAGAGTCCGCTAGGGAATGGGTGTGGACATTTACAGACCATTTGCTCTAGCCCATTTTGAATTACAGAGGATATAGATCACGATTTCTGGTCTACCTAAAATGAATGGACTATAGGCACCCGCGACTCTCACGTTCTCATCAGTCATTTTACAGTACCGTACCTTTTAATCTTTGCCAACTTAGGGGGAGATTTCCATTTGAGATATTTTTTTTCTGGACCCCTTTCTCCCTCATTTTTAGCCCCATTGTTTTTTAGATTTTAAGATGTTCGCCCCATCAGTTTGAAGATTTTAACACCTTCACCCCATTTCGTTGTCAATTTTAAGACCTTTCATGCCATTTAGGTGTTGTTTTTATTCTGGCGGGCGATAGCGAGCCTGTAATTTTAAAAGGACTTTTCTAACGAAATTTTTTACAAATTTATCTTGAAGGGGGGTCTAGGGGGATGTCTTTTTAAGCTTGATGGAGGTCTATCGAAGGAATTAAACACACAAATGAATATATAAATATATAGACGCCAAAAAATAGCCACTATCCCCTTAATATATGAACTTTTATTGCCCTTAATTAATCTTTGTTATGCCTCATCATACTCCCATCTCTCATCCTCTTGTACAGTCTTTAATGCTTCTGCCTTACCGATTAAATTTCTTAATATATATTCTTATACATTTTCGGTAGCATCAACAAATAATTTAGAGTACCAAACTTTGTTAAAGTACATTAAAATGTAGATGCAATATAAACATAAAGTGGATCTATTTATGGAGTCAATTGCAAATTTAATATATATATATATGCAAAACAATTATATTTATTTACTTGCTTTACACTTTGAAACTCCGAAAGCTTAAGTGAATAAAGGATAGATTACCATAAAATAATAAGATGTACCCCTCTTTTCCGGAGTATTTATTTTTCCTGTTTATCAGTTTTATTAATAGGTGAAATCTAAAAAAAATATTCAATATTATTATTAATTCCTATATTTTAATGCAAATGAGATGTCCACGATATTTTAGGGGTGACTGTAAATAGTTTATCTGTTAATACTAACATGTGACCGTGTGTGTGTTTTCTCTACTAATTACCTTTCCAATATCTTCTTACCCCAGATGCGACCCCCTCCGTCTGTTTTCCGGGGAGATCACCGACAGCGACACCGGCAGCGTGTACATGAGGCTGGACCACACCCCGGCGGCCCTTGTGCCCCGGCCCTCCGTGTGCCCCACCACCGGGCCCGACGACCCCCGGAGGAAGCCCCTGGTCGACATCTCCAACGGGGACTACAGCGACCTCCGCAAGCACCTGCAGCAGATCTCCGCCTCCTACCTCCACACCCACAACCACAGCCACAGTCACCACCAAGGCTACCAGTATCAGGAGGGGGCTAGCTATCATCAACACAACCATCAACACAGCCATAATCAACACAGCCATCATCAACACAACCAACATCAACACTACCACACCGACCTGCCACAGTACCTACAGCCGTTTGCTGCCAGGAGTGATGGCAATGTACAGGTAAGATATCCATGTTATTGTTTCAGTACCAAGATGCACTTTTAAATTTAAATTCTGGCAGTTGTATTGAATTTAGGAAGGATAAACAAGGACCTAAGAGTTAATACCATATAACAAAGGTCATGATTAGTGGAGTAGGGCACAGAACTATGGAAAGAAGTGGCGACTATCCACGCCCAGTATGTGGGAACTGGGAAGGGGATGGGAAGTTATTCCCAGGGGATTCCCCAGTTATTTAGGGGAGGTGTGGTGGAGTGGTCTTGCCACTGGCCTGGTAATCCAAAGGTCCCGGGTTCAAATCCCGATGTATCAATGGGAAGATATTATTGGGATGGAATTTGTGCTGTACCTAGTATCAGTGCATTACCACAAAGCCCACCGAAACGTCAATAAAATACCCTCATTGTTCCCTGATTAAATAGCACTGTATGAATATTCCCATATTCAAAATATGCTATAGGGGCGCAATGCCTGGTGAGTTATCTGCTCAACAGGTGGCGTTGTGTGTGTGTAAGTGTGAGAGTCCGAGTGTAGTGGGTGAGACAGTGAAGCACGGGAACGAGATGGCTTCAGGGATGGGGTCGTTTCGGGCCATGAGTGAGCACCGTGCCTCATATGAAGGCAAGATGGCAGGTGCTCGTTGTGCTCTACGTGCTTCACATGTCTCACTCCCTAGACTGGAACAAGACCTCACAGGCTTCACTGTTCATTGTAAAGCGGTGAATGTTAAGGCTCTCAGCCTATGCCCGAGAGGAAGTAAGTTGGAATATAGAAAAAAAAAAAAAAAAAAAAATTCAATTCAATGTTGCGTCTGTAGTGACTGGATACACAAGAGATGTAGTGGGGCTAGAAGACCTTTGACGAGAATCATAGACTTTGAATGTGCAGTGTGCAAAGGAGAACTTGTGTTAAATGACCCATCTGTTAGTCTTGATTTTGGCAGTGTAGCGCTGGTGTGTGTGAATAAATTCTGCTATTTGAGCGATACGGTTTCCGCCGGAGGTGACGCTGAAGCTGGCTCCATTGCTAGAGTCAGAAGTGGCTGGAGGATGTTTAGAGAGCTGTGGCCACTCCTGACCATGAAAGGACTCCCACTTCACCTTAAAGAGAAGGAGTATACGTACCTAGTGTGTTTTAGGACTTCGACGACCTATGCCTCCGAGACGTGGCCGGTCAAACCGGAGGACATCAATAGAATAAAACAGAATGAGAAGAGAATATATTTTATAATTAATAATTAATTAACCTCAGGGACGAGATATCAAGTGAGAATTTAAGAAGGCATCTGGGCATTAGGAGTATCAGTGAAGTGATGCACACGAACCGACTTGGTTGGTTTGGAAATGTGGAGAAAATGGATGATAAGTGCTGGGTGAAGAAATGCCGAACTGTAAACGTGGGGGCGAGTTGTGCGTAGAGGTAGACCTAGAAAGACAGGGGATCAGGTACTCTGGTCCGATCTCAAAGTAAAGAAATTAACAACAGAGGCAACCCTTGACAGGGTCGCCTGGAAAGCCGCCATTTAGGACGTGAGACTGTCTTGTGTATTTTTCATAATTCATCTACCAAACCCATAGACTTAATAACGTCATATGTTACATATTGTTATATTTCATCAATTATTTGGGTAAAAATAACCACATACATTTGCTTCCTTCCTTCAGAGAGTGCCCCCAGGTGCCCACCACCCCCCTCGACCCGACCCCCTCGGTGCCTCCGCTTCCCAGGCCAACCTCCTCCACAACCACCACCACCACCACCACAATATTGACCCCAGGAGGAGGTCAAGGTCAACGTCCAGGTCAAGGTGAGAGAGAGAGAGTGAGTGTGTGAGAGTGAGAGAGAGTGTGAGAGTGATAGAGTATTTTGTTTTCCATGTGTACGAATGAGACAAAAGGCAGGTTAATAAAATGCCAAACGGAAAATTAAATGTACAGAAATATAACTGAATCATTCACACCTCAAAATAATGGCAATGGGAAAAACTGAAACATCAAGAACATAGTGGCAATCATAATTCGCCTCCCAACTTCAGATCTACAAGTTTGCTTTTCTCTCTTCATGCAACGAAAAAAAGTTAATAAAACTAAACAAAGCTTGATTATGTAGGCATTAGTCACGTGTACATAGGACATTGTTGTTTTGTTTTTTGCTAGGAAGGAAGCCAAATTTGTTATAAGGAAAGAGTTTTTTTTTTTTTTTAAGCTTGATTGTACAGTAATGGGTCCGGATCTATTAACAAATGCGAACTACGATACAAACAAATTGCGGAGGATATACGAAGGAATAAACACTTTAGGGGATCATTCGTTTGTATCTCCTCCCACTCGCGATCACTTTTACTTGTACATTCGGATGCCATACTCATACATTTCCCACTCATACATTTTCGGGGACTTCACCTATTTCTAATTATGGAAATATTTCACTGGAAACGTTAGTTAAAATAGGACTTCAGAGGCTATCAACCCTAATGGATTATTAAGCCAGCACACTGCAAGTCAAGAATAACGTCAGGACTGGAGCCTCTCTGCGAGAACTCCATTCCCTTGACTGGAAACGAATTTACGAATATAATTTTCTATACATCAACTGCGAAACTAAAATGAAAAACAAGTTCTATCCAAAAATCTATCTATCTATCTATCTATCTATCTATCTATCTATCTATCTATTGCCAGACGCCTTACTCCTCTTTACGAGGGTGGCCATACACAGAACGCCCCTAAGCAGGCCTAACCCCTGTGAGGACGACAATCCGTGCCAGTTTACTGAAGGACTTACAGGATTGACCACTCAACTTAGGGTCCGTCTGACTCCGAGGCCTTCTATGTATATTTTTAGCACTATTTTTCTACAGTGGTGCGCGGCTAGTCCATCCACTAACCTGCTTCACCTTAGGTGAGCAGTACGAATTTGTATAAGGTTGAGTCCCCTAGACAGGTTGCCGACCAAGGCTGACGAGTCCCATCCACCTGGATTTGTATAAGGTTGTCTCCCCTAGATGGGTTGTCGACCAAGGCTAACGAGTCCCATCCACCCGGAATCTATCCAAATAGTTATAATTTCATATTTGTTTTCACCAATCCACCAATTAATTTACAAATAAACCTAACAAATGAAATCAATGACAGTAATGAATACATGTGGTACTCCAAGGACTCGCACCTAGGATACTCACACCGAAATTCCGCATACTAAGCATTGCGCTATCAAGACATAAAAACACAGGGGGATTTCATTCATTCATATTAATGGGCTAAAGACTATTGTATCTGAGTGTACATCAGTTAGTAAATTACCGACTTGCGCGTTTCGTTCTATAAGGAAGTTGGATCTGTAGAAAACTATATTTAACAGAATGTAGGCTACAGCTAAAATACGGTCGTAGTACATTTATAAATACATCAAACCAAATTCAACATACTTTCTATCCATCTATCCATCAGAAACGTACATTATTATTGCATTTCTGTTTAATATCGATGTTTTACGGCTCCAACTTCTTATAGCCTGAAACTCGCAAATCTTCTAATGCTAGAATTAATATGACGGTCACCATTAAGGGGACACAGACCGTTTTTCTGGTACCCCTTCTCCCTAATGTTTCACCCCACTAATTTTGAGATTTTAAGACGTTGGTTCCATTAGTTTGGGGAGTTTATGACCTTTCACCCCATTTCTTTGTCAATATTAGGACCCTTCGTGCCATTTAGGTGTCGATTTTTTCCTGGCGAGCGATAGCGAGCCTGTAATTTTAGGAGGAATCGGCTTTTGGCCGGGACATTTTTCTACCGAAAAATGTACAAATCTATCTTGAAGAGGGGTCTAGGGAGTGTTTTTCTAAGCTTGATGGAGGTCTAGGGATGAAACTAAAAATATATATGAATAAATGAATTAATACACCAAACAAACGGTCTCCAAGTGGTCAATTAATACTCTGGTTATCCCTTTAGTTATAAGTGAACAAACAATCCTAAGCCAGTATAAACAAAGCCTATGTTTTCAAAGTGTTGTTGTTGTTCCCCAAGCTGCCTGGCCGAACAGCCCCAAGGCCCCGAGCAAGGCCAAGGCCATAACCGAGCGCCCCCACAGAACCCTACCTGCCGACCACAATAAAGCCTGGGTGACCGAAGCCATGCCATGGCGGGGAGCTGAGGAGGGCGACGGAAACGCCCGGGAAACCAAAGCCCCATCCAGGGCCCTGCGCCCCTCAGCAATTATGAAGAGAAAGCTGAGGGGCAAAGGAAAAATGTGACGCTTTGGCTTCCAATCTTGGTAGATTGGGAGGTCAATCCACGGAAGAGACGCCGTCACTTGAGATCTAGAAAATATATAAGTAAAAGGAACAGTCGGAGTAAGCTATGGGTATGGCAGAGATCGCTCAGTTCTCACTCTGATAGACCAGCCCATCACCACTTTTCAAAGTGTAATCAGTGTTAGCTCAGGAGATTTTTGCATTAAGGGGTGGTTTTTAGTTTATTCCCTAGACCTTCATCAAGCCTAAACAACATCTTCAAGATCCTCCTTCGAGATAAATGTGTATATTTTTGCATTAAGGGGTGGTTTTTAGTGTATTCCCTAGACCTTCATCAAGCTTAAACAACATCTTCAAGACCCTCCTTCGAGATAAATGTGTATATTTTTGCATTAAGGGGTGGTTTTTAGTGTATTCCCTAGACCTTCATCAAGCTTAAACAACATCTTCAAGATCCTCCTTCGAGATAAATGTGTATATTTTTCGGTAGGGAAATTTCCCAGGCTCAGTATTGCTCACCAGGAACAAATCTACACCTAAATGGCAAGAAAGGTCTTAACATTGACAGAAATGGGGCGAAAGATTTTAAAATCACCAAACTAATGGGTCGAACATCTTATAATCTCAAAAGAAGTGGGGCAAAGAATGAGGGAGAAGGGGGTCCCGAAAAAAAAAATCCTTAAGATAAAATCTCCCCTGAAGCCAATAGAAGAAATATATTTGTTGAGTTTATGGAAGAGAGACACGCTTTGGTCCAAGGGTTTATAGTCATCACTCTAAACTGTTTTATGGAAGTGAATTTTAGACTTATAGCAGTGTGGAAGATATGGACAACATTTGAACTAAATTTGGATATAGTTATAAATATTTTGTTATGCATTGAACAACATTATAACTGAATAATACTTATTATATACAGATATACAATATATATATATATATATGTGTGTGTGTGTGTGTGTGTGTGTGTGTGTGTGTGTGTGTGTGTTGTGTGTGTGTGTGTGTGTGGTGTATGTGTGTTTGTGTGTGTTGTGTTGTGTGTGTGTGTGTGTGTGTGTGTGTGTGTGTGTGTGTGTGTGTGTGTGTGTGTGTGTGTGTGTGTGTGTGTGTGTGTGTGTGTGTGTGTGTGTGTGTGTGTGTGTGATGTTTTATCCAAGATACCATTTAAACATGCATGCCAATAATTATGTATGTACATCCATGTATAGTTTTATCTTTCACATGACTGCCTCTACATTTCATTTACTGACTATCATACCATTATTCGCCTCTCAGTGTATATTCTTAATTATGAAGATGTTTTTCAGTGTATGCTTATGGACACCCGATCCTATTGTTAGTGTAATTGTTGCCAGCATTAGTTATTATATAATTTGAAGCACAACCACACACACGCACACGCACACGCACACATACACACCCACTCCCACATAATTAATATATTATATAATAAATAATTAGATAAATATACTTGCTCCCGAAAAATGCCGGAAAACGCGCTCGTGTAAACACCTTCTTTCTAAAATACGGTGAACCGACTAGGAACAAAAATATAATAACAAAACCACCCTAGACAAACACCCTAGACAAACACCCTAGACAAACACCCTAGACAAACACCCTAGACAAACACCCTAGACAAACACCCTAGACAAACACCCTTGACAAACACCCTAGACAAACACCCTAGACAAACACCCTAGACAAACACCCTAGACAAACACCCTTGAACACCCTTGACAAACACCCTAGACAAACACCCTAGACAAACACCCTAGACAAACACCCTAGACAAACACCCTAGACAAACACCCTAGACAAACACCCTAGACAAACACCCTAGACAAACACCCTAGACAAACACCCTTGACAAACACCCTAGACAAACACCCTAGACAAACACCCTAGACAAACACCCTAGACAAACACCCTAGACAAACACCCTAGACAAACACCCTAGACAAACACCCTTGACAAACACCCTAGACAAACATCCTAGACCAACACCCTAGACCAACACCCTAGACCAACACCCTTGACCAACACCCTAGACAAACACCCTTGACAAACACCCTAGACAAACACCCTAGACAAACACCCTAGACAAACACCCTAGACAAACACCCTAGACAAACACCCTAGACAAACACCCTAGACAAACACCCTAGACAAACAGTAATCAAAGTCATACGAGATATGTCATCTCTATCCTAGATTAACAAGTAAATCAACTCACAAGCCTTCAGAGAAAACTTGTAAAATGTACCACTATCATCTCGACTTGAAAATCATCGGCAAACGAAGTACATAATATCTAACTGATCAAAATTTAATACCAGTAGCTCTTGTGCAATCTCTTACTTTGGCCCATATTGTAAGTTAATATAATTTAGAGTTAAGCAACCAACTGTTCCGTTGAGAATGTTCAGCCAATGGCTGCAACTATCAATAAACCGTTTATTATTATTATGTATTTATTATTACACACACACACTCCCTCCCACCCACCCACCCAAACACACACACACACACACACACACACACACACACACACACACACATGCACACGCACACGCACACGCACACACACACACACACACACACATACACATACACACACACACATACACATACACAGTATTACCCGGTTTTATAAGGTACCGCACACTAATGGGTCACAATGATAGGATTAGAGTCCTGAAACATCCTACCCATCTTTCGGCTTTCCTCGTGGAGAAATATTTGTTTGCCTGATCCCTCCCTAACGGAGATTTTCAACTGTGTAGCAGCCATTGCATCTGCAGATATTTGGAATGTATGCGTTATCTCGGGCGCTAAAGGTTGCATTTGACCTCGTAGTTAAAGTAGCATATACTTACTGTACATTGTAATCAACCTAGGCAAAGAAACTCCGTAGATTTTTCTACCGTAAAGTCCTAAAGTGAACAATAGAACAACAATAATAATATTATGTATCATTATTATACACACAAACACACACACACACACACACGATAACTATATAATGCAGCATACAGATTTGCTTTCATAGTTTCAATTATTGACTTTAATTAATGTTGTACGCATATTTTAGCCAGTTTTCATACATACTGTACATACATACATACATTTATATATCAATTGTTTATATATTTCTGTGGTGACTATTCATTTTGTCACTTATCATCCACATCATCTAACTACATTTCATAAAATTACTGAGTATCCACACTGATATCCACACTGATATTCATTAGTATCCACACTGATATTCATTAGTATCCACACTGATATTCATTAGTATTATACATCTCTATACTACTGAGTGTCCCCATCATCTGCAACTAAGTATCCACATCATCTACCAGTTAGTTACCTACGTCATCTGTCATTGATCATCCACATTATCTGCAACTGACTGTCTACATCATCTGACAATTACTGACCAATATCCACATCTTCACCAATTAACTGCCTACATCATCAACTGAATCCACTGACAATCCCCGGTTATCCATATCATATTCCACTTACTTTCTACATCAACTACTGACTTTACTTCACTTTTTGGGGCGTTTTTTGCATGTATTCATTATTTTTCTAGTTTCCTCCCTAGACCTCCATCAAATAAAAAATAAAAACATCCATTAGATCCCCCTTCTAGATTAATGTGTACATTTTTCGGTAGAAAAATTTCCCGTCTTCCAACATTACAGGCTCACTATCGTTTGCCAGGGAAAAAATCGACACCTAAATAGCACGAAAGGTCTAAATATTGACGAAGAAATGGAGCGAAAGGTCTTAACCCTCTCCGACATATGACGCGATTTTGAGCCTATTGGGGATACTTTAAAGCCTTTGTTACCATCAGGGGTATTTACAAACCTTTAGTTTAGTTACTTCAACCTCTGCAGTTGTCTTTGAGTTAGCTGTGGGCAGAAAACTAATTTTGGAGAAGTAATTATAAGAGTGAGAGAACTCTATTTATTATTGCTAATCTGGCAACCTCTGCGTCATAAATGCGTGAAAGGGTTAAAATCAACTAATTAATGGGGCAAACATCTTAACATCTGAAAACTAATGGGACTAAACATGAGGGAGAAAGTGGTCCAGAAAAACGTCCCATGTCCCCTTAATACAATACATCATCTGACAATCACCAGACTATCACCATCATTAACAACTACCCACCATCTATCAATTGCCCCTCCCATGTCACCCCAGATCTCGCTCCTCGTCAGTATCAAGATCGCACCCTTTAGTCAACTCTAGTCTGTTGGCCTTGTCACCAAGCAACCTCTCCAGGGGCACGGCGGAAGGGCAGAGTCAGTCCACGCTGCAGGAGGTAGGTGGCAGGGGAAGAAAGGGCAGGAGAAAAGAAACAGTGGGTGCGGAGGAACCTGGGAGACACTTAGGAACCTCCTCATCATCCACCTCCTCCTCCGCGCACGTCCTTAAGCGGCACTCCATAGCGGATATCCCGAGTGAGGCGACGTCTTTCTTCCGTGGGGTGTGGGAGGCGCAGAAGGAGCGGCGGCTGAGGTCCTCTAGTCACGAAAGAAGAAGAGATGGTTCGAGGGATAGGCTCACCAGGTTCAGCAGGTTCAAGAGGAAAGAAGAGGAGGTGGTAGTGGATGGACCGAGTGAATCTATCAATCCACCTGTAATTAAGGAGCCAGCATATTCTAAACTGGAGAGAGTCGAAGGCAGAAGAGCAAGCAGAGAAAGGAAAAAGAAAGAAGAACCAATATATGAGAAAGTAGGAGGAGGTTCAAGCACAAATACTTCAGGATCGAGTTCGACATCGAAACAGAGCAGTAAGATTACTTCTGGATCAAGCATTAACTCGAGAAAAAGCCACAATTCCTACGACAACGCAATATATATGTCAATGAAGGATTTGAGAGCGCACTGCCGTAGTGAGAGTAGAGATGAGCGAACTGTAGAAGAGCTAGAGAGAAGAAGAAGAGGAGAGAGGGATGAGGAAAGACAAGATCACCTTTATTCCTCATTACACCTGCGCATCTCGCCAGACCCAAACAAAACACCTGTGCACATGAGAGATCATTTATATGAAAACATGCTTTACCTTCCCATGACCGAAATAAAAAGCAGCTTAGTCAAAAAGGTGCCCTTGGATCAATCTCGTCCGCTACCAGAGCCTCCAAACTTCGATGACACAGAGTTGGATGATACCTGTGACTTCACTTCAGAACCACAGAAAGACATACACAAACCAGTGGCTATTAAAATCTCAAACGACTTGATAGCAAGATTTGGCAAGTCCCCAAACGACAGACAACACCCTATGCCTCAGTATGGGTTGTATATTGCGTCACAGCCAAGCAAAAAACCGTGCACAGTCGACGAAGGAGGGGATGCCGAACCACACAAGGCTCCCACGGATGTAAATAAACCCAACAACGTCTACAGAAGCACTGGTCAGCATGTTCATATTAATTACTCTGAGAAAAACTGCGAACCAACCATTCCCCTACACAATCTCAGACCACCGCCCCCGCCTCCACCAAGACAAGTTAGAGAGATTTCTAATGGTGGTGGAAGTAGTGGAGGGGTAACGAGAGTCCTAACCAAACCAAAGAATCCTTCCAAACAAAAGACAGACCCTCATTTGCCTGTCATCTACGAAAACACACTACAGGAGGAGGAGCTTTCACAGTCAGCCAAAAAGAGAAAACTACGGCACAAGATGGAGATTCAGTTTAGATTAGACGACGACGAGCAAGAAGAGGTTCAGTTGAGGTCGTGTGGGGGCAGTGGTAGTAAACACGACACCAGTCCTCGCAGTGGTAACCTCTCCAGCAGCGACAACCCCGACAGTGGCGTTTCGGAGGGCATCACTACGCCTCTCATTAGCCCTCTTAGCGCCCCTCAAAGTCCTCAGACGCCCAGGAGTGATAGCTTACTGGAGGAGCCGTGCACCCCGCTCAGTTTAGAGGAGTTACACACATTCAGAAGAAGAGAAAACGCAGACATTTATGGTATGATAGAAAACGAGATTTTTCACGAGGACATTTTTTCTCATTTATCCCATGACGTAACTGACCCACGGTTTCTCGAGAGTTTTATTAGAGAAAGCTTGCAAAAACAAAGACTAGCTCAAGCTAATGTAATTTCCGAGTCATCAATAGATGATATGTTTCACCACGTTAATCCGTATTCCCTACAACAAACACCCTCAAGTTTGTCATGTTCGAATTTAGAGTTTATAGGAACGAGCCAAGAAGACCCCTTGACCAGCAGCAACAGAGGTGGGGACGTGAGCAAGATGTTACTGAGTGCTGTTGGGAGAAACCTGTTTATTGAATCGAGCAACAACAAAGTCTCCACGCCGGCAAAAGATTCCTGCAGTGTTAGGGAGAGCTCTTTATCCCGCCGACATTCACTCTCAAGTTTGGCGGACATTTCCCGTCGACTTTCTAGCATTGGCTTCGGTGAGGAGACCAGTTTTTGGGGTGGCATGGATGTCTCTGATCAGAGTGAACCATCTACCATAAAAAAGGCGAGATCCCTCTATAGTCTGAGTTCACAGGGGCATAGTGTGGTACCCCTGATGGAGTCCATGGAAGAGATATTAAAAGATCCCGAGTTGAGGCTGGGGTGTGGGAGCCCGACTGTCAGTACCCGACAAACGGTTCTGAACACAAGTGTACAATCAGAACAATGGTGGGGGGGCGGGGTGGAGGGGGAAGGCGAGGGGGAGGGCACAAAGGGGCCAGGTAGGGCAGGTGGTCAGACAGGGACCAGTCCACTCAGTCCCTGGCCGCCGTCCCATCACCAGCTCACCCCTGCCCTGTCATCCCCGACCCTCCGACCCTTCATGAGTAACCCGACACTGCCACTTCCGGTGATGAGCAGCGGGCAACGTGTGGGTGCCTGCTACCCGCCAGTGCCTCTCAGTCCGCCACCCTGTGAGGATGTGGCAGTAACTGTCAGTGCTAGTGACTCAGCCCACCTGACGGAGCGTCAGAGAAGACGCCAGGAGGAGAGTTGCTACAGACTTAATCGCCTTCTACAGGATTGGCCAAGACATCAGATCCAGCAAGACTCAGATCACTCAGTTAGTGCTGACTGGTCTATGGAAGCAGTGCTGGACGAGATATCAACTGGTGATACTCAGGAATTGGAAGGTGAGGTGGGGAGCGACTCCCCCTCTGACTCCCCAGGCCCTGCATCTCCCGACCACCACGATTCTGTCAGTTTGTGTACTTTAGACAGTGATCTCGCTGACGGCATTTACCTCAGTCCTCGCCTCCTGGAGAAGATCAAACAGGTGTCAGAGGAAAAGATGTTGGCCCGCCTGAGGAGATCCTTCAGGGGCAAGAAAGACAAGCGGCCCCCCACCACCACAAACAACCCTGACCAGCCCCCCTCCGTCACCCCAGCCCCGCCACAGAGAGTCGGGATTCTCATGTTCGTGAATAACCCCATGTACCTAAGCCCGGAGGTGAAGAAGGAGGCTAAGATAGTCAGCAGTGGACAAAACAACAACAACATTAACAACAATAACAACAAGGAGAACAGCGCGTGGTATGTAGGCAACCCCATGTATCAGTCTCCCGTGGGTGAACAAGTGAGCAGTGAGGCGCGACAGAGGGCCATATGTGAGAAAGAGAACTTGAGAAACTCCCGTCTGGCCAAGAAAGTCGCGGGTCACAACACTCTGCCCACTAGAAAGCCCCTCTCTAGCATCTGGCTACAGAGTAACCCAGGATACGTATCGCCAGATGTTAAAAAAGTTGCCAAAGATACTAAAGTGACTTATATTAAACCACAAAACTCCAGCACTACTTTATCGCACGTGAGACATGCAAGAAATACTACCACACACCTTCACAACGCAGTGGTGACCAATCAGCACCTTCAGGAGGCGAGATCGTCCACCCAAGCATCAACAGAGAGTGCCTATTTGACTCCCATAGCTGTGAAACATCCCAACCGCTATATCCCACGCCCTACCATCCCCCCGCCCCCAAGGCCTCCTTCAGAAATTGACCCTGAAATCCTCGACCCACAAAAATTCCTAGACCACGAATACTGCACCATACCCGGCGACGAATCGGACTCCTGGGTGACTCAATCCTCCTCCAGGAAATCCGAGGAGTCCCCAATCGCCAGGAGGTCCCTAGAATTCAGCACTCTAAGCAAAGGGCACGGCAGAACGAGCAAACCTTCGTCAGGAAATGCCTCACTAAGTAGGCCATGTGGTTCAATCGCGACGCCCTCCCGTATCTGGCGCCACACGGGCAAGAACCAGCATTCCACCCCGCGGAAATATCAAGGCACACTCGAAAAGGTCCTGGACTCCGCGGCGCCCTTGGGAACTCGGCAGTACAGGACCCCCAGGGCAGTCAAGAGGGGCAAGAGGAATAACAGTACGGCCGCCCCTGCCCCGCCCACCTCCGCCCTCGCTAGTCAGGTGGGTGTTGTTGGTGTTTGTCGGCTTATTGTTTACATAGCTTTTATCTTTGCTCATGTAGTTGGTGGTTTGTTTCTTTAGCGGTGTGTATGTGGTTTTTTTTTTCCCCTAAGCCTGCTCACTTTTTTTCCGTATTGTTAACATACAGTATATATTATATTTCCGCTGATTACTTATATCAAAATAGCTTACGTTTCATTCTTATAATTTAATAGTGCGTTTTTTAAATAGTGTGTATTTGTTTAAGCTTAGTCACTTCCTTTTTCATATTGTTATTTATTATTTTGTTTCGTTTTCTTCATATATATATACAATATATATATATATATATATATATATATATATATATATATATATATATATATATATATATATATATATATATATATATATATATATATATATTATCGGGTTGTGTTTGTGCTGGTTTGTCGCTCGTTTATGTAACTTTTCGCAGTTTGTGTATACTTGGTGGTTGGTTTCTTTAATGGTGCGTGTTGTTTACATTCTTCTCAGCCTGACCACTTGCTTGTCTGTCTTGTTTATGTTATACTTTCTTCTTCATGGACTAATATTCTGTTTTAATATACCGTATCTATCCAAAATAATTTAATGTATTTTATCGTCTTTGCCTCTCGTATCATCATTGTCTTCGGCTTTAATTTAGTCTTTACAAAATATTCATACCGTATTTCATAAAAAAATATAGGCCTCTGTTTACATATATCTTAACTAAATTTATAAATTTACTCTCCAAATATTTCCCCCTCCCCTTTCTTCAAAGTGTCCATATACTGTATCTTCCCTGATTTTTTTTATAATCTGAAGTATTTTTGTAGTTGAGTAATAATTGTATATCAGTGCATGCGGTTCGTCATATTTTCTTGCTTGCCTTAAGGGAGCCCACCTCGCTTGTTTTCTCTTTCTCTCCCTCTCTCTTTGGCGTGTATCCATTCGGCCCCATTCAGCCTACTGTTTTAAGACGAGTACCCCAATCCAGTTGTCAATATTTTCCTGGCGAGCGGTAGTGAGCAAGCATATATATATATATATATATATATATATATATATATATATATATATATATATATATATATATATTTGTTTTGACAGCAAGATAAATTTGTAAATTTTTCGATAGAAAAATTTCTCCGGCGAAGCCGGATTTCTCCATACAATGCTGGCTCGCTATCGCTCACCAGGAAGAAATCGACACCTGGAGGGGGATAAACGTCTTAAAACAGTTGGCTGAATGGGGCCGAATTGATACAAGCCAGGGAAAGAGAGAAAAGGAGAGAGAGATAAAAAAAAAAAAAAAAAAACCGGTGACCCCCCTTAATAAGATCGAAAGTGCGCTCTCTTTATATATATTATGTTCTGCCCCAAACTTAAGCTCATTCCGTATCCTTGTTTATTCTATGTAAGTCTTGTTTACGTTAATGTTCTGCTCCGTATAGAGTGTGTGTTTTGTTTGCGTACTGCTATCCCATGGAAACCTTGGAATAGACTGAATTTGTATATAACTAATTTCTTATATATATTTTGTTTTATATAGCAGTGATTTATTGTAGATTCACAGCAAAAATCTATAATACTTATAGCTTTGTTGAATACTGATATTTTATGCAGTATATAATGTATATATATATATATATATATATATATATATATATATATATATATATATATATATATATATATATATACTCCCAGCCGGGATCGAACCTCCGACATTCAGAACGAGTGTCCAAGCTTTTAATCCACTACACCACGGCGTGATAAAGATTTTTTTTTTTTTCATATATATATTAAGGAGAAGGGAAATCCTACTTGGAGAATGCAGTTCAATTCATGCACAAGTCGCAGGATCCACATTCCTGGGTACCATACAGGGATTTTTACAATATTCCCCTTTACAACCTTCTGGAAAAGGTTAAGATTCCTTTTATCACTCCGTTTTGTAGTGGATTAAAAGCTTAGACTCTCGTTCTGAATATATATATATATATATAATGTTTCTAATCTCTCAGTGGGGTTCGAATCGCCGACCGTCAGGACGATAGCCGACGCTTTAATCAACTACACCACGGCAGTTGATTAAAGCGTCGGCTATCGTCCTGACGGTCGGCGTTCGAACCCCACTGAGAGATTAGAAACATTTAGTGGCTCACGTGTATTTGTGATATATACTATATATATATATATATATATATATACAGTATATAAATAAATACAATGTGTATGTAACGGTCCTCCCATCTTGTCTTAAAACTATCTCTTTGTTTACACTCGCCACAGCCAGACTAATTCATGTTTGTTGTCCCCTCTCTCAACCTGACAGACCCACCCTCACCACTGCTGCCACCCCTCTTCCACCCCTCCCCCTCTCCCCTCACGCCCCCCCCCCTCCCTCCGACACCGCCACCACCCCCACCCCCACTACCAGAACCTACCACCAGCCTCGCAGCGGGACGACTACGAGAACCACGACCTCACGAACGACGACACCACCACCTGCGTCGCCTTTGAGAACACCAGCGACTTCCACCACCTCGGCGACGCCACCCGATTCCAGCTCCCCCCGGATAGCGTCTACGAGAGCATCAACTTCGGCGCCACGAATCGGACCACCAGGGATCGAACCTCGTCTGGCTGTTCCTCCATCCACCCCTCACCCGCCCCGTCCTCACGTCGCCGCTGCAGTCGAACGGCGGCAAAAAACGGGGGGTGCGGCTCCCTTTGCGAGGGGGCCCAGCAGAAAGCCCGAAGAAGGAACAGGAGGGTCACCAAGAAGTACCGAGCCAGAGATGTACTACAAGGCAAGGGTGAGTACACTATTATAATTTAGTTTGTATTATGTTCAAGTCAAAATATCTATCTATCCATCTTTCTCTGTAGTTTACTCTTCCTAATGATCAATCCTAGCAGTTATTAGTTAAAAGAAATATTCAGTATAAACTGTATTGATATACCTATTTTTAATGCTCTATGTCCAATCACAAACATACTGTATGTTTTAAGTAGGCTAGTTATATCGTTTTGACACACGTATATCTATCAGATACTATCGAATTGTTCATATACGTCAAGCAGTGATGGTTAGACAAAACAGATTTTTTTTTTATTACAATAGATAAAAAGAAGTGAATGTCTGCTTTTCAGTGTGTGTGTGTGTGTGTGTGTGTGTGTGTGTGTGTGTGTGTGTGTACTTACACTAGTTGTATTTGCGGGAGTGAGCATGCTCGTTAATTCCCGCCTCCTAAGATATGTTTGTCATACCGTGCTTTGAAACTATGCACTGATGGTGCAGACACTACTTGACACTACTTCGGCTGGCAATTTGTTCCACCCACTAATCGAGTTGGTAGGAAATCTTTTACTTTTCAGATCAGATTTACTATTTAGCACTTTTAGTTTGTAGCTGTGACCTCTTGTCCTCTCACCTTCATCCCTCTCTATGAAGTTTTCTTGGTCGATTTTGTCAATACCTCTAACACATTTATATATCTGAATTTGTTTGTGTGTGTGTGTGTGTGTGTGTGTGTGTGTGTGTGTGTGTGTGTGTGTGTAATAAGTTCACAATAACTTCTCCGCTGGTATTTTCCTTTATCGTTCTTCCAGTTCTGCTTTAATAATTTTGCCTCTCCTTGTTTCTATATCTCCATCCTCTGTGTTTTCCTTCAGTCCAGTGATCTAATCCTTCCCCTATCTGGCATTCCCTTTCATCTTCTCTCTCTCTCTCGCTCTCGCTCTCTCTCTCTCTCTCTCTCTCTTTCTCTCTGTTAAGGGGGGATGGTTCACTTTTTGGGCGATTTTTGCATGTATTCATTATTTTTCTAGTTTCCTCCCTAGACCTCCCATCAAATTAAAAAAAACATCCATTAGATCCCCCTTCTAGATTAATTTGTACATTTTTCGGTAGAAAAATTTCCCGGCCGTAGGCCGGTTCTTCCAACATTACAGGCTCACTAGCATTCGCCAGGGAAAGAATCGACACCTAAATAGCACGAAAGGTCTAAATATTGACGACGAAATTGGGCGAAAGGTCTTAAAATCGACTAACTAATGGGGCAAACATCTTAACATGTGAAAACTAATGGGGCTAAACATGAGGGAGAAAGTGGTCCAGAAAACCGACCCATCCCCCTTTAAGGCTCTTACGTTTTGTTTCGTTTCCCCTTTCATCTTGTTCTGCTCGTGGTTTTTTTTTTTTTCTTTGGGTGTAAGTTGTGTGTTTGTCAGATATGCAATTATTCTTATTTACTTCTACCTCTCAAATTCTTCGTTGCTTCAGAAATTTCAGAGTACATTGCTTGTTTTCTGTTGTTGTTATTTCACGTAATTTAGTTTGTATGTTTTGCCTTCCTACCATCGTAAAATATGTAGGCACAATTTTTTTTTTCATTTTATATTTTGACTAATCTCTTATCTTCTTCGTTCATTATATATAAATTACAATGATCTTTCCAAACACCATTACCGCTGCCTCCTCTTTTCTTCCTTGTCCTCTTCCTGTATCCCTTCTTTTTCCTCCTCCTTCCTCGTCCTCCTTCCTCGTCCTCCTTCCTCTTCCTCCTCCTCTTCCTAACCCCCCCCTCCCCTCTTAACACTGATGCCTCCCTTGAGAAATGTCTTCGGTAGTGACCTCTGACCCCCCCCCCCCCCCCTACACCCCCCCCCCCCCCTCTCACTCTCACGCTCACTCTCCTCTCACTCTCACTCCTCACTCTCTCTCTCTCTCTCTCTCACGCTCTCTCTCTCTCACTCTCTCTCTCTCTCTCTCTCTCTCTCTCTCTCTCTCTCTCTCTCTCTCTCTCTCTCTCTCTCTCTCTCTCTCTCTCGCTCTCTCTCTCTCCCTCTCTCTCTCTCTCTCTCTCTCTCTCTCTCGCTCTCTCGCGCTCGCTCGCTCTCTCTCTCTCTCTCTCTCTCTCTCTCTCTCTCTCTCAATGCGGGAGCAACAAAGTTTAGCCCTACTTTATGCTAAAACTTGTTCTCAATTCAAAAGATTTGTTCTAAGAAGTTACATACAGTCATGCCAACTGGCGGTAAATTGCAAAGTTCCATTAATATTTCTCAGTAATTTTGATGGTTTAGGAATGAATTATGGTGTTCCTTAATCATACTTTGACATTAAGTATTCTCGTTATTAAGGTATCTATTGATGTATCTGTATCTATCCATCCATCTACTTTTATCTATTTATCTATTTATCTACCTATATTCATCTATCTATATATCTATCTATCTATATCCATCTCACTCACTCGCCCATGTTATTATCTTTATTGCGCACTTGATCGATGTATCCGTATCTATCAATATATATATCTATCTTTCTATCTATCTACTTTATCCATCTCACTCGCTCACTTTGTTTCTCTCACAACGAAATGGCAGACTAAAAGCACCTCTTACACCCCCCCCCCCCTTTCTCTCTCTCTCTCTCTCTGGTTTTATAATGTAATTTTGTCGTGTATATATTTATAAATTCCTATCTAATCCATTCTTTCCCACTCACTCACTCACTCACTCACACTCTCTCTCACTCACTCACTCACACTCTCTCTCTCTCTCTCTCTCTCTCTCTCTCTCTCTCTCTCTCTCTCTCTCTCTCTCATACACACAAACAACAACAACAAACAAAAACAATGCGCATTCAAAGTTGGTCCAGACTTACAAACAACTGTTCTTTCACTTCCTTCCTAATGTGCTTCTGAATATCTCTCTCTCTCTCTCTATCTATCTATCTATCTATTTGTCTATCCTATCTCTCTCTCTCTCTTCTTCTTCTTCTTCTTCTCCCCGTCTTTGTTTGTTCTCCTTCTTCTTCCGTTTATTCAGTATTCATTACTTCCGTTCGTCTTGTCTTATTGCTTCTTCCCTCTTCTTTATCATTATTATGCTTCGTTATCGTCCTGTTCCTTCTTCCTCTTTTCATCTGGCTGTCCTCTGCCTTCTTCGTTGTCCCCATTTTCATCCTTGTATATTTTGCTTCAGTTCTATATCTCGTCCTACTACCAGTCCCTCCTCCTCTCTTCCCTTCTCTCCTTCTTCCTTCCTCCTCCTCCTCCTCCTCCCTCTTTCTCCTTTCCTCTCTCCTTTCTCCTCCTCCTCCCTCTTCTTCCTCCTCCTTCTTCCCTTCTCTCCTTCCTGTCTCATTCTCCTTCTTTTCCTTTCTCCCTCCCGCCTCCTTCACCTGCCTCTTCCTTCCTTCTCCTTTTCCCCCTTCTTCTTTTCCTCCTCCTCCTCTTCTCCGTTCCTCCTTCTTCTTTTCCTCCTCCTCCTCCTCTCCCTTCCTCCTTCTCCTTTTAATCCTCCTCCTCTCCCTTCCTCCTTTCCCTCCTCTTCTTTCTTCCGTGCTACTAGTGGTCCCTAGAGACAACTTTTCCAGGTTGATCATCCATAACTCTGAAAGCTCCTGCTGCAGCTGTTTGTTGCCAACTACCACCACCGCCACTACCAACATTTACACAACTACCAACATCCTTCCACAACTTCCAGCATGTCACAACTAATAACGTGTTTAATTCAACCAACATCATTATTACTACCAACATTTTCACAAGTGCCAACATTTTGCCAACCCGTGTACCACCACCACCTCTACCAAAATTGTTACAACTACCAACATTTGGCCAATCCACAAACCTCCACCACCACTACCAACATTTTGACAACACGCCTACCACTATCACCACTACCATTACCAACCTTCCTGAAATTACCAACATTCTTACAGTAACCAATATATTACCAACCCATTTAGCACTACCACCACTACCAACATTCAATATCACTACACCTACCAACATTCATCATCTACCAACATTATAGCAACTACAAGCTCTATTTGCAACTTTAGCATTATTTCAACAAGCTAACTTTTTGCACCCAGCTACATGTTTCAAATTATTTCACAACTGCAAACATTTATGCAAAAACTGACATTCTATATTAATATAATAATATTGTTGTCTGATCATCACCTACCAACACAAACTGTTCAGTATCATGAAACTGCTCAACAAAACCATATCAAACACTACCATTCCCAACAATAACAACTACCACTACAACTATCACAACCATTGTAGCAGCTATTACAACCACAACCACCATCACCCCAACAACAACAATACCACAAAAACAACCACTACGACCACAACTACAACCTTTACAACTATCACAACCACAACAACTATCACAACCACTACGACCACCACCACCACAACAACTATCACCACTACCACTACAACAACTATCACAACCACTACGACCACCACCACCACAACAACTATCACAACCACTACCACCACCACCACAACTATCACCACTACCACTACAACAACTATCACAACCACTACGACCACCACCACCACAACAACTATCACCACTACCACTACAACAACTATCACAACCACTACGACCACCACCACCACAACAACTATCACAACCACTACGACCACCACCACCACCACAACAACTATCACCACCACCACTACAACAACTATCACAACCACTACGACCACCACCACCACCACAACAACTATCACCACCACCACTACAACAACTATCACAACCACTACGACCACCACCACCACCACCACAACAACAACTATCACCACCACCACCACAACAACAATTACTATCACATCCACGACCACCACCACCACAACAACTATCACCACCACAACCACTACAACTACAACCACCACAACTACAACCATCACAACAACATCCAACCATTCTGCCCTGTTGTTCCCCAGAAACCCTTATATTGTTATACCTGGCAACACTGTGGCAAATTGTTTTCCTTTGTTTTCCTTTCTTGCTTTTGTTTTCTATTTGGTCCTTGTCTCGTTTGTTCTTTCCTGCTTTTCTTCTTTGTCTTCTGTTTTCCCTTTCTGTCTGTGTCTTCTATTATCTTATTGTCTTATTTTTTAAGGGGAGACTGACCTTTTTTTTAATTCATGTATTCCTTTATTTCTTAGTGTTTTCTCTAGACCTCCATCAAGCTTAGAAAAACACACCCTAGAAACCCTAGGGTTCAAGATAAATTTGTACATTTTTCGGTAGAAAAATATCCCGGCCGAAGGCCGCTTTCTCTTAAAATCTTAGGCTCGCTTTCGCTCGCCAGGAAATAATCGACACCTAAATGGCACGAAAGGTCTTAAAATTGACAACGAAATGTGGCGAAAGGTGTTAAAATCGCCAAACTAATGGGCCGAACGTCTTATAATCTTCAAGACAATTGGGACTTAACACGAGGGAGAAAGGAGACCAGAAAAACGACCCATCTCCCCTTAACCTCAACAGTCCATCAGCCTCACCTTAAATGCCTTTATTTTCTTATGTTCATCCCTTTCTTGCTTTGTCTTCTATTCTCTCTTTGTCTCTTCTATTGTCTTCTCCTCTTTATCCTTTTCTTCCTTCCTTGTCTTCTGTACATTCCTGTCTATCTTTGTCTTCTGTTCTCTCTTTCGTATCCTCCCTTTCTTTCCTGTCTTCCTTCCTTGTCTCTGTACATTCCTTTCTTTCTTTGTCTTCTGTTCTCTTTCGTATCCTCCCTCTCTTCCCTGTCTTCCTTCCTTGTCTTCTGTGCATTCCTTTCTTTCGTTGTCTTCTGTTCTCTCTTTCGTATCCTCCTATTCTGTCCTGTCTTCCTGCCTTGTCTTCTGTGCATTCCTTTCTTTCTTTGTATTATGTTCTCTTTCGTATCATCCTTTTCATTCCAACCTTTCTTGATTGTCTTCTGTTTTCCCCTTTCTATCATTGTCTTCTGAATTATCTGTCTTATCCTATTGTTTTCCAACCTTTTCTTCTTTGTGTTCTGTTTTCTTATTTGCCTTCTTTGTTTTCTGACTATAATTGCAGGTACATTTTCTTTATTTTGTTCTTTATTCTATATTATATTTTAATTTGGTCTTCCGGGTTCCATTTGGACCATTTGTGTATTCATATCGGGATTATATATATTATTATTAAACAAAATATATGCTTTATTAGTTAGATTGTGTTTCTGCAGTAGAATGTGTGTTGTGTGTGTGTGTGTGTGCGCTTGAAGATTTTTTTTTTTTTATATTAGTTTCACATAAAATTTCAGTATCGGCTTGATAATAAGGTATAGCCTTTTTACAAATTTAGTTGTAACACACACACACAATTATCAATAAACCGTTTATTATTATTATTATTATTATTATTATTATTATTATTACACACACACAATCACACACATGCGCTATTTCGATTTGACATGATTTATATTAGTAAATATTAATTGAGGGTTTTCTTTGAATTAATAAATATTTTGTTCTTGCAATTGGACGCAGCGATAAAGATTGTTTACACACTGTGATCATGTTTCTTTGACTTGGGTATGCAACTTTCTTCCCACAATGGATATGGTGTGGAAGATTGTATGTATATAGTACTGTTTTTGCAAACTTAAGTATGCAGTTATTTCCAAAAGCTAAAATTGCATCTCCAGTATATTATTTGTGTTTTTATATTTAGATATTTTATGTACCTTTATTCGTTCGTCATTTTATTTACCTTTATTCGTTCGTCATTTTATTTACCTTTATTCGTTCGTAATTTTCTCTCTACCAAACTGCACAACGTTCGTCATTCCCATTCCTCTGCTAATTGCCCACTTGCGAATTTCAGGCTATGAGGAAGTTGGAGCTGTAGACATCGATATTAAAGAGAATGGCAAAAATAATGTGGGTTTTTTTATGGATAAAAAGTATAATCAAGTTGGTTTTATTTAGTTATAAAAGTATAATCAAGTTGGTTTTATTTAGTTATAAAAGTATAATCAAGTTGGTTTTATTAGTTTATAAAAGTATAATCAAGTTGGTTTTATTTAGTTATAAAAGTATAATCAAGTTGGTTTTATTTAGTTATAAAAGTATAATCAAGTTGGTTTTATTTAGTTATAAAAGTATAATAAAGTTGATTTTATTTATTAATAAAAGTATAATCAAGTTGGTTTTATTTAGTTATAAAAGTATAATCAAGTTGGTTTTATTTAGTTATAAATGTATTTATTCATTTAGCTGATCATTCGGCTAAATATCGATTTTATGTATTTTTGTTTTCTAGTAGTTAAGGTATGAGGTCACGAGGAACCTTTTTTACCCTGGCATAGACCTATTTTACTGTTATTCGATCAGAACAGAGCTCCAACTTCCTTATAGCCTGAAACTCGCAAAGCGGAACCGACTTGGCTCAGCGCCGAACTAGATCTTGGGTGTGTTTACATTCTCTTAAAGCGTGGTTTGGAGAGTAAGTGTTGTCGTTTGACGCACGGGGAGGAGAATGGGGGAAGGATGTGAAAAAATTAGGGGGAAGATGAAGGATGAGAGAGAGAGAGAGAGAGAGAGAGAGAGAGAGAGAGAGAGAATAGCTATAATGTGAGATGGAAAATGAGAGGCAGAAAGTAGAAGACAGGTGTTTGAGGTGGAAGAACGAGAAGAGAGAGAGAGAGAGAGAATGAATTAGGCGACCCCCACCTCCCTTTCTTCCCTTTCCCTCCGTCCCACTCGTCCCCCACCCTAAACCCCACTTTCTACCTCTCTCAGCCACATCCCCTCCCCCACCCCCTCCCTTTCTTCCCTCCTCCCACACCCTCTCCCTCTCTCCTTCCCCCTTTCCCAACCCCTCTCCCCACAACCCTTACTTCGTTCCCTCCCCCACCCTAAACCCCACTCCCTATCTCCTCTTCTCACCCCCTCTCCCACACCCTAAACTCCCCCCTCCCCCCACACCCTCTCACCCACTCTCTCCCTCTCCCCCCCCCCCACCCCCTCTCTCCCTCTTCTCCTCCTATGTATGGTAACAACATGGTTACACAGAAATTTTGTCAACACAGCGGCCGTGGCCCCTAACACCAGGGATAGCATAGACAAACACACGATGACAGGCCGCTAGACAGGCAAATAAACAGACGGAATGAGAGAGGGACGGGCTGACGCAAACAGGCCGACAGACAGAGAGAGAGAGAGGGAGGGAGGGAGGCATGGAAGCACTAAGACATGGTCTGATTCGAAAGGGCATACCACACATGAAACAATTCATAACCACACATAAACTTTCCATACAACACATACATGCCATAACACAACATAAATTCCATACAGCCCTAACATTGCATACACACATACATCATACACAACATACATTCATACACAGGTAATATTCCCATACTACACATATATGCATACACAACATAAAATTCAGACACACATATAATTCATACAACCACACATAAATTTCAAGACCACACATAAATTCCCCCCCCATACACACAGATAGTACTACACACATAATTTCCATAACACCACATAGAATGCCAGTACACCACATACATTTTTCAGGAACACACATAAATTCATACACACATAAATTCATACACACATAAATTCATACACACATAAATTCATTTAACACCACCCTAGCATTCCATAACACACATAAAAATTCAATAGATACATACCATAAACATTACATACATACATACATACAGATATATATACATACATTCACACAGACAGACAGCACAACTAATAAGTAGACAGACAGACAGACAGACAGTTTAGGCAGACAGACAGACAGACACACACATGGAGAGTGATAATTGACACAGAACAATCTCAGCGGAACAAGCACACAAGCATACAAACGAAAATACCTGGAGAGAGAGAGAGAGAGAGAGAGGAGGAAAGAGAGAGTTCTAGTTTGAGGAGAGCGAGAGAGAGAGGGAGAGAGAGAGAGTACAAAGCAGTACAAAGGAGTACAAAGAAAATCAGCAACAACAGATCTAGTGACCCCTCTAGGTTGCTTGTCCTCCCCCACAACACTGAGGATCAAGTGTCCAAACCAGTGGTTTAGAGTGGGTAAGGGAACCTTGGAAAGGGAAATACTGCACTGCCACTAACGTTGGCAGGACTAGGAAGTTAGTAGGGGACAATAGGGTAGTAACTGAGGGGAGGATAAAAGTTATGTCATTTACAAAACCGCAGTCAGTCGCGGGTTTGATGCGAGCTAATTTGTCTAGGCGGAATTTAAATGAATCAACGGTGTGATGCAGTTCTATAACGTCTCGGGGAAGCCCATTCCACAAGTTGACAACTCGATTGAAGAAACATTTCTTAGATTCGTGCGAGTTAAAAGATTTACCAAAATCATTTTGCAACCGTTTACCCGAGTGTAATTAGATTGCTCGATAGTGAAGTACTTATTACAGTTTCATATTGGTCGATGTATGCCTTTGATGATTTTGAACAACTTGGAAATTAAGTCGACTCTTAATCTGCGCTGGGGTTTAAAGGAAATACGATTTAATTCTCTAAGACGCGCTTCGTATGGTTGGTTCTTTAG
>CM064511.1:40012003-40019503 GCA_032716605.1 Paralithodes platypus
TTATTAGGCACTGTACTCGTAGTTATGAGTACTGTTTTATTCTGGTTTCAAACGTTTATTAGGCACTGTACTCGTAGTTATGAGTACTGTTTTATTCTGGCTTCAAACGTTTATTCTGGTTTCAAACGTTTATTCTGGTTTCAAACGTTTATTAGGCACTGTACTCGTAGTTTTGAAAATATTTAAGATTAAAGCTAATATTTGTTGTCCTTGTTTCAGTCTTGCATTAGTTGAGTATTGTGTATGTTCCTGTTTTCATACCGGTTCCTCTTAAAATTACAGGCTCGCTATCGCCCGCCAGGAAAAAACGACATCTAAGTGGCACGAAAGGTCTTAAAAATGACAACGAAATGGGGCGAAATGTGTTAAAGTCGCCGAACGTCTTCAAATCTCAAAGCTAATATGCTAAACATGAGGGAGAAGGGGGTCCAGAAAAAGCCATTACCACCCCCTTAAACTTGCCTTCCCTAGCTTAAGGCATTCAACACAGTGTCGTATTTTAGGCTACCTTTAGACGATTTTGTTAGCTTATAAGCTACCTTTAGGATTCAAAGGTATAAACACGAACTTAAGGGGAGGTATTTAGTTTGTTCGCTAGACCTCCAACAAGCTTAAAATTACACCCCCTTGAGTCCCTTTCAAGATTAATTTGTACATTTTTCGGTAGAAAAATTTCCCGGCCGAAGGCCGTTTCCTCTTAAATTACAGGCTCGCTATCGCTCGCCAGGATAAAATCGACACCTGAATAGCACGAAAGGTTTTAATATGGGGTGAAAGTTCTTAACATCGCCAAACTAATGGGGCGAACATCTTCAAATCTCAATAGCAATGGGGCTAAACATGAGAGAGAAAGGGGTCCAGAAAAAGAAAAAAATCCCTCAAGTGGAGATCTCCCCTTTAATAAACCATCCGAATAACCTCTTATAGTTACCTTTAGAATATAGGGTGTGTGTTTAGCTTATACAGTATATATCTCTAGGAATCCAAGGGGTACTTATTACGAACTCAACAAATCCTCTGAGTAACATGGATTCTTCTTAAGGGGAGGTATTTAGTTTCTTCCCTAGAACTCCCATCAAGCTTAAAATTACACCCCCTAGACCCCCCCTTTCAAGATAAATTTGTACATTTTTCGGTAGAAAAATGTCCCGGCCGAAGGCCGGTTCCTCTCAAATTACAGGCTCGCTATCGCTCGCCAGGATAAAATCGACACCTAAATGGCACGAAAGTTCTTAAAATTGACAGAAATGGGGCGAAAGTTCTTAAAATCGCCAAACTAAGGGGGCGAGCGTCTTAAAATCTAAAAAAAGCAATGGGGCTAAACATGAGAGAGAAAGAGGCCCAGAAAAAAAAATCCCTCAAGTGGAAATCTCCCCTTAAACTGCATACAATCCTTCTAATTTGAGCCGGAATCTATAATAATACTCGGTTTCCCGGGCATTTCCGCACCCTCCTTAGCTCCCCGCCGTGGAGTGGCTTCGGTCACCCAGGCTTTATTGTGGTCGGCGGAGAGAGAGGGTTCTGTGGGGGCGCTCGGTTATGGCCTTGGCCTTGCTCGGGGCCTTGGGGCTGTTCGGCCAGGCAGCTTGGGGAACAACAACAACAACAACAACATAATACTCAGCATGAAGCGACATAATAATCACTTTCTACGTCCTAATGAGCCCGACGTGGCATCATCTTATTAAGGGGGAGATCTCCACTTGAGGATTTTTTTTTCTTGACCCCTTTCTCCCTCATGTTTAGCCCCATTGCTTTTGATATTATAAAACGTTCGCCCCATTAGTTTAGCGATTTTAAGAACTTTCACCCCATATTAAGACCTTTCGTGCCATTCAGGTGTCGATTTTATCCTGGCGAGCGATAGTGAGCCTGTAATTTAAGAGGAACCGGCCTTTGGCCGGGACATTTTTCTACCGAAAAATGTACACATTTATCTTGAAAGGGGATGAAGGGGGTGACATTTTTAGATTGTTGGAGGAGTAGGAAACAAACTAAATACCTCCCCTTAATTAACTAACAAATGACTCCTTGGTAATTCCAGCGATAATTACGTAGGAAGGTCTCTAATTATCCGGGCATTAATAATTTGTTGGTCGGGACTGTTTACATATTGTTGATTGTGTGCCGGGGAGGGGTGGGTGGGTGGGTGGGGGTGGAAGTTAACCCCTTGAGGATTATGACGCCTGTTGGCAGTTTATTCTGGCTGTCATTAGACGATTATATGCAGCTGAGGAAGGATCTGAGGGAGTTACAAGGGTAAAGACTAGCAGAATTAACCCTCTGGCATCCATATTTGAATGCCGCCAATTGTGGCCACTGCTTAAGGGGACATGGGCCGTTTTTCTGGCCCCCCCCCTTCTCCCTCATGTTTAGCCCCATTAGTTTTCAGATGTTAAGATGTTTGCCCCATTAGTTAGTCGATTTTAAGACCTTTCGCCCCATTTCTTCGTCAATATTTAGACCTTTCGTGCTATTTAGGTGTCGTTTTTTCCCTGGCGAACGATAGTGAGCCTGTAATGTTGGAAGACCGTTTTCTACCGAATGTTTTTCAAATTAGTCTAGAAGGGGGATCTAATGGATGTTGTTGTTTTTTTTTTAAATTTGATGGAGGTTTAGGGAGGAAACTAAAAACATAATGAATACATGCAAAAATCGCCCAAAAAGTGAAACATCCCCCCCTAAACAGAACTGGATGTAGAAAATCGCTTGAGCTATCAGTCCAAGTGGAGTACTTCTCTTGGTCTAGTGGTGGGAGTGTTCGCCTCGTAAGCGTGGGGACCCTGGTTCGAGCTCTGGGCTGGCCTGGTGGTAGCCTCACAAAACACATTTCGGTAGGCGATTTCTGCATTGAACGAAGTTTAGGTGTGTTGGTTAAATTGTAAATAGTGATATAAAATCATTGTAAAACATGGTTCCGTTTCGAGGTTTCTTCAATATACACATCACAAGCTGAATAATATCGTCTAATAACAACCATTACGCCAAAACACAACGTAATCAATGAGGGTTGTGGGAAAGCCGATCGTGGCCATGGCCGAACAGCCCCGGCAGGCAGCAAGGCAAACAACAACAACAGAACCCTCCCTGCCGACCACAATAAAGCCTGGGTGACCGAAGCCACTCCATGGCGGGGAGCTGAGGAGGGTGCAGAAACGCCCGGGAAACCAAAGCCCCACCCAGGGCCCTGTGCCCCTCAGCAATTATGAAGAGAAAGTTGAGGGGCAAAGGGAAAAATGTGACGCTTTGGCTTCCAATCTTGGTTGATTGGGAGGTCAATCGACGGAAGAGACGCCGTCACTTGAGATCTAGAAAATATATAAGTAAAAGGAACAGTCAGAGTAAGCTATGGGTATGGCAGAGATCGCTCAGTTCTCACTCTGATAGACCAGCCCATCACCACATGACTAGAACCCAATCCTCTCAGCATCAGCTAGGAAAGGCCCTAGAAAGCCGCCTTTGGCGGGGGGATAGCTCCCCTATTTCAACCCCTTTTGGGGTTGGGCATCCGCCCTGCTGAGAGGGTTAATTAACTTACTAATGACTTAGTAATTCCAGCAATAATTACACCGGAACTTCGGAGGTGGTAATTATCTGTATATTAATTGTTGATTGGCATTGTTTACGTATTGATAATTGTATACCGGGAGAAAGGCTAAGGGGAGATGGTTCACTTTTTGGTCGATTTTTTTTTTTCATTTATATATGATGTGTTTAGTTTCCTCCCATCAAACTTAAAAAAAAAAAAAAAAAAAAAACACAGGATCCCCCTTCAAGATATAGGCTATTCGTACATTTTCGGGTTCCTCCTAATATTACAGGCTCGCTATCGCTTGCCAGGATAAAATCGACACCTAACTGGCACGAAAGGTCCTAATATTGACAAGGGGAAATATAGGGTGAAAGGTCTTAAAATCGCCAAACCAATGGAACGAACGTCTTAAAATCTCAAATCTAATGGGGCTAAACATGAGGGAAAAGGGGGTAGAAGAGGAAAAAACTGCCTATATTCCCTTAAGTGTTGTCAGTAATTAGCGAACATCATTCTTATACTCCATTCAGAAGTAGGTGAAGGTTTGTCCTACTTTTGTAACCTTTTTGTGTGATTATATTAAGGGGAGATCTCGACTTGAGGGATTTTTGTCTGGACCCCTTTCTCCCTCATGTTTAGCCCCATTGCTTTTGAGATTTTAAGACAGTCGCCCCATTAGTTTGGCGATTTTAAGAACTTTCGCCCCATTTCCGTCAATTGTAAGGGCTTTCGTGCAATTTAGGTGTCGATTTTATCCTGGCGAGCGATAGCGAGCCTGTAATTTAAGAGGAACCGGCTTTCAGCCGGGAAATTTTTCTACCGAAAAATTTACAAATTTATCTTGAAAGGGGCTCAAGGGGGTGTAATCTGAAGCTTGATGGATATCTAGAGACCAAACTAAAAACCTCCCCTTAACCCCTTCCGTACCGGTGACATCGTCTTTATTTGATCTTAGCTGATTTTATACGATTTTCTTCGGCTGAAGATGGTAGTGTGGCAATTGTGAGGCTACACACTATCGGAATTCACCCCTTTTACTACCACAGATCCTTCCTAAGCTGCCTAAAATCGTCTAGATATAGCTGATACAATACAACACACAGCCCCGGTAGTGAAAGGGTTAAGGGGAGATCTCCACTTGAGGGATTTTTTTCTTGACCCCTTTCTCCCTCATGTTTAGCCCCATTGCTTTTGATATTATAAAACGTTCGCCCCATTAGTTTAGCGATTTTAAGAACTTTCACCCCATATTTAGACCTTTCGTGCCATTCAGGTGTCGATTTTATCCTGGCGAGCGATAGCGAGCCTGTAATTTAAGAGGAACCGGCCTTTGGCCGGGACATTTTTCTACCGAAAAATTTACAAATTTATCTTGAAAGGGGGTCAAGGGGGTGACATTTTTAGATTGCTGGAGGAGTAGGAAACAAACTAAATACCTCCCCTTAAGGGGGAGGGGGGCGGGGCGGGGCGGGGAAGTAGTTTTCTCCCTAGACCTTTATCAAGCTTAAACATTTACCCCGAAGACCCACCGTCGATAAATAAATTGCAAATTTTTCGGTTGAAAAATGTCCATCCTATAATATAGGCTCGCGTTCACCGGGAAACATCCTCACCTAAATGTCACGAAAGGTCTTAATATTGGCAAAGAAATGGGGCAACAGTTCATAAAAGTGTCATACTTATTGGGCGAACGTCTTAATATTTCAATGCCAATGGAGCTAAACCTGAGGGAGAAGGGGGTCGAGCTAAAACAAAAACCTCCCAAGTAGAAAATTAATATACCTTTATATTTTAGAAGATTGAATGAAGCAGACTTGTTAGTGAAATTCGGGTAGCTAAATCCGTAGACTTTTGTTACAATGATGAAGGCGATTCTACATTGACGTACCGGTATTGTCAAGTAAAATAATTTATATATTCGTTTCTTGCGTATGTCATTAAGGGGAGGTTTTTAGTTTGGTCCCTAGATATCCTTCAAGCTTAAGATTACACCCCCTTGAGCCCCTTTCAAGATAAATTTGTACATTTTTCGGTAGAAAAATGTCCCGGCTGAAAGCCGGTTCCTCTTAAATTACAGGCTCGCTGTCGCTCGCCAGGAGAAAATCGACACCTAAATGGCACGAAAGGTCTTAAAATTGACAGAAATGGGGCGAAAGTTCTTAATTATGGTGCGAATGTCTTAAAATATCAAAAGCAATGGGGCTAAACATGAGGGAGAAAGTGGTCCAGAAAAAAATCCCTCAAGTGGATATCTCCCCTTAATATCACTGAGTTAAAGGATACACATATTTATCCACTTGCTATTTTCAGGCTATATGGAAATACAATATAGCTATGATAGTAGTTTGACTCTTGTGGTAGTGGTCGTAATGGTAGTGGTAGTCGGTGTAGTAGTGGTAGGCCAATTATCTTCTCGTTTTTTGTTGTTAGTTGTGGTAATGGTAGTTATGTTAATAGTAGTTGTAGCAGTGGGCGTAATAGTAGTTGTGGTAGTAGTTGTGGTAAGGATATTACACGTAATGGTAGTGGTAGTGGTAGTTGTGGTAGTAATAATGGTAGTGGAGGTGGTTGTGGTAGTCGTAGTAATGGTAGCGGTGGTTGTGGTAGTCGTAGTAATGGTAGCGGTGGTTGTGGTAGTCGTAGTAATGGTAGTGGAGGTGGTTGTGGTAGTCGTAGTAATGGTAGCGGTGGTTGTGGTAGTCGTAGTAATGGTAGCGGTGGTTGTGGTAGTCGTAGTAATGGTAGCGGTGGTTGTGGTAGCCGTAGTAATGGTAGCGGTGGTTGTGGTAGTCGTAGTAATGGTAGCGGTGGTTGTGGTAGTTGTGGTGTAGTAGTGATCGACCAATTACCTTCTCGTTTCTGCCTCCTGGTACCCCCGCTGAGAGAGAGAGAGAGAGAGAGAGAGAGAGAGAGAGAGAGATAAGTATGTATTTAGGTATACTGTAGATAGATAGGTGGATATATGGATAGATAGATGGATGGATGGATGACTTGATATATAGATATATAGATAGATAGATTGATAAAATGAGAGTTATAGATAGTGTTTGTGAGAGAGAGAGAGAGAGAGAGAGAGAGAGAGAGAGAGAGAGAGAGAGAGAGAGAGAGAAAAATAGACATTGGGTCAAGAGCCTCTCCCTCCCTCTCTCTCTCTCCCCCTCCCTCTCTCTCTCCCTCCCTCCCCCACCTCTTCTTCATCAATACTTAAGAGAGAGAGAGAGAGAGAGAGAGAGAGAGAGAGAGCAAGAAGAGAGGAACACCAAAAATGGAGAACATTTAAAAGAGGAAGAATAATTGCAGGAGACGGGTCGTTTTTTTGGTCCCCCTTCTCCCTCATGTTTTTCTGGTCCCCCTTCTCCCTCATGTTTTTCTGGTCCCCCTTCTCCCTCATGTTTAGTCCCATTAGTTTTCAGACTGTGAGACATTCGGCCCATTAGTTTGTCGATTTTAAGAACTTTCGTCCCATTTCTTTGTCAATATAAAGACTTTTCGTGTCATTTAGGTGTCGATTTTTTTCCTGGCGAGCGATAGTAATTCAAGAGGAACCGGCCTTCGGCCGTGACATTTTTCTATCGAAAAATTAATATTTATTTATTATATTGTTTAAATTTTGTTTTACTTTCCTCCCTAGACCTCCATCAAGCTATTAACCCTCTCACGATCATAGGACGCAGAGGTTGCCAGATTATCAATAAGAAATAGATTACTCTCACTATTATAATTACCTCTCCAAAATTAGTTTTCTGCCCACAGCTAACTCAAAGACAACTGCAGAGGTTGAAGTAAACAAACTAAAGGTTTATAGATACCCCTGATGGTAACAAAGGCTTTAAAGTATCCCTAATAGGCTCAAAAATCGCGTCAGGATGTGAGAGGGTTAACAAATACCCTCAGGACGACTGTTGGAGATAAAGTTGTGCATTTTCTCGGTACAAACAGTCTTGGTCTAAGGTCAGTTCAATCAAAAT
>CM064511.1:40024503-40047543 GCA_032716605.1 Paralithodes platypus
ATATATATGGACACACGGAGCTTGAAGCGGTTGAAGTCATAGGATGAGCGAACGACAGATTGAGGGAGAGAGTTCCAAAGCTTACTTGTTGAGTAGAAAAACAAAGCTGGGAAAATCGGTTCACATGAGGGAGGAGGGGGATTCTTAAATTACACCCCCTGAGTGCCACGTTATGAAGCATTTGGTAGATACACTAATACAGCATCGCATTGTCTTGACTCGATATTGATTTAAGGGGAGATTTCCACTTGAGGGAGTTTTTTCTTGACTCCATTCTCCCTCATGTTTAGCTCCATTACTTTTCTAATTTTAAGACGTTCACCTCATTATTTTGATGATTTTAAGACCTTTCAACCCATTTCTGTCAATTTTAAGACCTTTCGTGAAATTTAGGTGTCGATTTTATCCTGGCGAGCGATAGCGAGCCTGTAATTTAAGAGGAACCGGCTTTCAGCCAGGACATTTTTCTACCGAAAAATGTACAAATTTATCTTGAAAGGGGCTCAAGGGGGTGTAATCTTAAGCTTGATGGATATCTAGGGACCAAACTAAAAACCTCCCCTTAAATGGGTGCTTAGATACTAGACCAGACCAGATGGCTGGAGTAAAGTAGGAAAGAAGAGCAATTGGACAGAGGAAGAACTATTCTCACGGCTATACCTTATATGGAATATATACTGACGATCTGAATGCCTATATTGGGATTACCATATTGTTTTATTTTGTTAACATTTTGATACAAGTGATTCTCTCTCTCTCTCTCTCTCTCTCTCTCTCTCTCTCTCTCTCTCTCTCTCTCTCTCTCTGGGTTGATGGGCTGTAGACAGTTGAGGATTATCTGCAATTTGGTGCTAGATAGGGTGTGTGTGTGTGTGTGTGTGTGTGTGTGTATTTACCTATTTACCTATTTGTAGTTTACAGGAATTGAGCAGCGCTCGTTGTCTTAGTTACTTTATAATCAATCCTGTGTGTGTGTGTGTGTGAGAGAAAGAGAGAGAGGGCATGTGATGGTGGGGGGGGGGGGGGGTGCGTAGTTGTGTAATATATTGGTTCGAGGATAAACAGGAATACGCCAATCTAATGTGACCAGGAATTTAATTATAAAGTATGGTTGCTGGGAGACTTAGGGGGTAGTGGTTATTTGTTGGTCTATATATTGATTCATTCATTTAGTTAGGCCTATTTAAGTTTCCTCGGTAGACCTCCACCAAGCTTAAACCCCCCCCCCTATACCCCCCTTCAAGATATATGTAGATTTTTTTTTTTTTGGTAGAAAAATGTTCCGGCCGAAGGCCGCTTCCTCTTAAAATTACAGGCTCGCTATCGCTTGCCAGGAAATCAGCGACGCCTAAATGGCACGAAAGGTCTTGAAATTGACAACGAAATGGGGCGAAAGGTGTTATAATCGCCAAACTAATGGCACGAACGTCGGAAAATCTCATAACTAATGGGATTAAACTCGAGGGAGAAATGGGTCCAGGAAAACGAACCGGCCACCCCCCCTCCCCTCCCTTAATAAAATGGATAAATAAAGTTAACCCCTTGAAGATGACGCGTGTCTCTAGTATATTCTGGATATCATTAGATAATTTTATGCTGGTTAGGAAAGCCGTAAACACCTTCCTAATTAATCCTCTGGCTTTCAAAATTCCTTCCTAAGCTTAATCAAATGTGTTAACTCTTTCTGTACCGGCGACGTCTTTTTCATTTTATTCTAGCTATATTTAGATAATGGTTTGCTGTTTTAGAAGCATCTGAATATATATATATATATATATATATATATATATATATAGAGAGAGAGAGAGAGAGAGAGAGATGGAATTTATTGTGTTGTGAATGAATAGTCTTTATTTTAACCCCTTCAGACTCATATGACGCAGAGGTTGCCAGATTAGCAATAAGAAATAGAGTTCTCTCACTCTTATAATTACCTCTCCAAAATTAGTTTTCTGCCCACAGCTAACTCAAAGACAACTGCAGAGGTTGAAGTAACTAAACTAAAGGTTTCTAAATACCCCTGATGGCAACAAAGGCTTTAAAGTATCCCTAATAGGCTCAAAATCGCGTCATATGTCGGAGAGGGTGGGTACCAATAAGAAGGAGGGAGCTGGAACAAATTACACAGATTTACATAGACTTACGTGAGGTACATACTGAAACTGTACAGCGAATGCGGCCTCTGTTAGGTAGTCCGGTTATACTTTTAAAATTAGAAGGCATTTGCCGTAGTCCATAGCAGTTTATTTTGATTAACTGTGAAGACAAAATAATATAGCAAAGCAGTAAAAACTTTCTCCGTTCACTGAGAGAGATTGTGTGTGAGTGTGTGTGTGTGTGTGTGTGTGTGTGTGTGTGTGTGTGTGTGTGAGAGAGAGTTATTTATTGTTTAAGGAAGGGTAAATTGTGAAATATGTCAAGGTACCCAATGAAAGAGAGAGAGAGAGAGAGAGAAAATACGCATCTGTCAATTTATACTTCCTCTCTTACCTTATAAAAATAAATATCTATCGAGCCGAAATATATCGGAATTATATATTTCACGGTATTATGTTGTGCCTAAGCTAATGTACCGAACCTAACGGTAGGGACAATTGAATGCATGTTATTCTAACTTAAGTCTAATTATAGTGCCCATTATAATATACCATTATCATCGTGTTTTGATAGTAATACACACATTTGATATAAGGGTGGGATGGTGAAAAACTCAATATATCCAATGATTTTATATACCCCTTTTCATACTCTTGATCTTTGAAGTGTAGGGTTGTCTGTGAAAGTCTACGGGTTGATTGAGATAGTTTTCATTTAACTGTATCTAACTCGCGGGTGCTTCTTTTGGTTTTTCCTCTGTTTCACACCATTATAGTTTGGTTGATAGAAGTCGGGTTTTTTTTTTTGCTAGCATATTGGCCATTATAAGACGCTTTACCCCAAATCATGTGTTGATTTGTTCAAGGCGAGCGATAACGAACCTGCAGTTTAAAGGCAAGTGGCCTTTGGCCGGATTTTTTTTCTTCCGAATTTTTTTGCAAATTTAGCTTGAAGGGGTTCTGGGGGAGCGTTCTTGTTGATCTAGCTTGAAGTGTGTCTGGGGAGGTTGGGTATCTTGAAGTTAATCAAGAGGGCAAATAATAAATGTTAAATGCTTGAAAATTGCAAATATAATCAAACCCTCTTTATAGTTTACCTAGAACCCCTCCCACATGAGCTAGAACCACCCCACCTTACCTGATCTTGTAGCTAACCTAGGATCCTCGAAATACGGAGTTTAAGCTACGTATTCAAAGGGTTTAGAAAAATAGGATTATGATAATATTTAGTGGTGGAGGAGGAGTAGGAGGATAGGAAGGAAGAGGGGGAGGATGGAAAGGAGAAAGAGGAGAAGAAAAATAATAAGTTAAGGAAGAGAGGGGAATAGGAGGGAAAGAAGAAGAGGAGGAGGAGGAGGAGGAAGAGGAGGAGGAAGAGGAGGAGGAGGAGGAAGAAGAAGAAGAAGAAGAAGAAGAAGAAGATAAGCAGAGAGGAGGACAAGGATTGAGAGTAAGTGGAAGAATGAGAGTAGGAGGAGGAGGGTGGGGTAAAGAGGTGGAAGAGTGAGGAGGAAGAGGAGGTTTAAAGGAGGAGCTTAAAAGGTGGGGGTAAACGAGTAGCCATGAGAGAGAGAGAGAGAGATATTATTGAATGATCAATGTTTAGACAGACATAAACTACAAAGATCGATCTATCACTTTTGATTTAGAAATAGATAAACAGGCATATAGATATATATAGATTTATCAATGGATAGACCAGCAGATAGGTATATAATGAGAGAGAGAGAGAGAGAGAGAGAGGGTGGAGGTGGAGCAGCTAAGGGGGTGGGTTGGTGGTAAGAAGGAGGAGGGAGGGACATTAGTGGAGGAGCCGAGTGGAGGGTGGTGGAGGAGGTGGGTGGAGCGAGAGAGGTGAGAGGGTGTGGACGGCGAGGTGGGCGGGGTAGTGAGTGGGCGGTGTCGAGGTGGGTGGGGTGGGCAGAGATGATTGGTGTAGTTTCAGCAGCAGGGCGGGGCTTGGGAGGATTGGAAAACACTGATTGGTGGAGACTGGGCAGGGGCGGGGCTTAGGAGGGTGGAGGAGGTGTGGTGGTGAGAGGAGCGAGAGACAGTTAAAGAGAGGGAATAGGAGGAAAGAAGCGAGGATAAAGGATAGAGAGAGAAGGAGGGGAGAATAGAGAGAGATAGTGAGAGAGGGAGAGGAAGATACAGAGAGAGAGAGAGAGGTGTGGTTCGAGGGAGGAGCGAGACAGAGTGAGAGAAAGAAAGAGAGATAGAGAGAGGGCTAGTCAGTAACCTGCCAACTACGGTGGTGTGAGGGTGTGTGGTGAGTGTCGTTCTCGATCCCGCTCTAACTCCCAACTCTCACACACGCGAACTCTCCCTCTCAATAACCCCTCTCCCTATCTTTAATTCTCTCTCTAACTCACTCTCTCACTCCAAGCATATACCCAGTGTCGTTTGAACCCATCGGACTAACTCCAAAACAGAACCCTCAACCAAAATAAACACTTCAAAAACGGACTTGAACCCTCCAAATAAGTGACCTCGAGGAACAAAATAAACAAATGACCATCGGGGAAACAGAGATTACTGAAGAAACCTGGTAAATACACAACCTAGCAAAGTCAAAGTAAATAATCCTGTTTAAATTGGTTATCTTGAAGTTTATGACAAAATTAAAAAAGATAGAGTATTTTAATGTATAAATATGTTGGATTTTCGACTGTTTTGGATACAGAACGGGATTTACATTGACTTATACTACCTAGCAAAGTCAATTTAATTAATCCAGTCAATTTAAAGTTATCCTAAAATCATATTCAATATTCAAAAGATATAAGAGTAGTTTTGAGCATAGATAAGTTGGATTACTTAATTTAACTCTTTAAGTAATCGAACTAATAGTTCTACCATTTGGCAAGTCAGTCAGGGAATAGGGGTGGAAATTTACAGCCCATTTGCTCCATCCCTTTTTGAGTTAGAGAGGATAGAGGTTAAGATTTCCTTCCAACTTGTAAAGAATAGACGCCGGGATTGTTTACATTGACTTTGCAGCACCAGTCTTTTTCCCCGCTTCACCATTGGCCATTCGGCTTAAGTAGGTTTCCCCGCCAGCGACTTAATTTTACGTAACCGAGTATTGTTGTCATTCGTATGCATATGATAATCACTGCCTATCTGATTGACAATGATCGGCTGTTCTTGATTGGTATATTGCATTTATATAAAGATGGAATAAGTTAGCCAAAAAGTAGAGTAAACTAGATTAGGTTAGGTGGTTCCTTATACAAACTATATACCTCCAATACCTCTCAGATATTTTGTGTCTATATTGGTTTGTTATGCTTATTTATATATGGTATAGGGTGCACTAAAACTGATTATACCCTGTTCATGGTAGGTAGGCCAAAAATCCAGACCCCAGCCTGTTAAACTCTAAAAACAGCTTAATTAATTGAGTTGTTAGGTCTACCGTTTGGGCAGAGTCAGCTAGGGAATGGGTGTGGATATTTACAGCCCAGTTGCTCTAGCCCTTTTTGAGTTACAAGAGGTTAAAGGTAAATTTCTGGCCTGCCTATAATGAATAGACTATAGGTCAGGCTAGGCTTGCTTCTGAGAATACATTGACAAACCATAATAGCATAGGCTACTGGGCAATGCTATTTATATCCTTGCAGATTTTCCCCAAATTTAGTATAACTTAATATATTATATAGTACTGCAATATATCTTTCAGTATATTTCAAAACAATGTATATATAAGTGTGAATAAAATAAACTTCTAAATTGTACAAACTCCCAACGAACCTGGTTGTAGGAAATAGTCCCGTTCCCCCGGCCGACCTGAGCCAGCCCCAGCCTTAACCAAAGACGGGACAAAATGGCGCTCCCAGAGAATTGAACGCTCGGGATACCCAGCTCATACTCACCACGGAGTTTGTGATTGAATAAGAGATTGTTTTAGATAATTTTGGTATTTAGACAATTTCATAGCATTATCATGTTATTATTTATTTTAATTGAACTCTTAAGGGGAGGTTTTTGGTTCGTTCCCTAGACCTCCATCAAGCTTAAAATTGCACCCCTTGACCCCCTTTCAAGATAAATGTGTACATTTTTCGGTAGAAAAATGTCCCGGCTAGGCCGGTTCCTCTTAAATTACAGGCTCGCTTTCGCTCGCCAGGATATCAAGGTCTTACTGACCTATTTCCCGCGCAATTTTGAAGTAATTAGGTGATTTTGAGGAGATATATTGATTTTAATTATTGGGATTGAATAAATTATGAGATTGGTTGAGATCATTTTGTTATTTAGACAATTTTGTAGCATAAATATAGTTTTTATGGATTTGAATTGATCTCTTAAGGGGAGATCTCCACTTGAGGGATTGTTTTCTTGACCCCTTTCTCCCTCATGTTTAGACCCATTGCTTTTGATATTATAGAACGTTTGCCCCATTAGTTTAGCGATTTTAAGAACTTTCACCCCATATTAAGACCTTTCGTGCAATTCAGGTGTCTATATTATCCTGGCGAGCGATAGCGAGCCTGTAATTTAAGAGGAACCGGCCTTCGGCCGGGAAATTTTTCTACCGAAAAATTTACAAATTTATCTTAAAAGGGACTCGAGAGGGTGTAAATTTAAGGTTGATGGAGGTCTAGGGAACAAACTAAACACCTCCCCTTAAGTAATCGATGTTTCACTTTCCTATTTCTGACAGATTTCGGAGTTATTTTAAGAATGGATTAGGTACTTTGTGAATTTAGACGGTTTGTGACATAATCCTCGTTTTTTGGGTTATTATTGCCATTATTCAAGTTGCCAATCGGATACTCCCGCAAAATGTTCGTGTACGTTATTTACCTAGTACCGAAAGGTTCTCAGTAAAGCCGGTATCACACGAGACCTTTTATAACTGCCTTTATTAACCTTTATTAACTGCCTTCGTGGTGTAATGCATAAGGTGTTGATATTCGGTGTGAGCGTCCTGGGTTCGAATCCACGGACTGCCACATGTGTTTGTAATATTTCATTAATCGATTTTAGGAGTAGAGTTGTTTGTTGGATAGAACATAATATTCAACATTCGATAGTCAACATTCGATGGTCAACAATTTTCTGACAACATTCCTGGAATATTTTGCACTGGTATTGGAAACTAGCCTGATAGTTGATGCATTTAGGTATCCGAAATATATTAAATATTGACCTCATAAGCTGCTAGACCAGTATTGAGGATAAATGTTGAGTGAAAAAGTGCTCGTGTGATACCGACTTACCCCTTCTGTACTGGTGACGTTTATTTATTTATTTTTGTTTCTTCGAGCTATTTTTAGACGATTTTGGCAACCCTGGAGTGATATCTGATGTAGTGAAAAATGGTTAATTATGATAGTTCCAAGGGTGTTATTTGCTTGAGGGCTTTTTTAAACGGGATAACATCTTCTGATACTACTAGTCAGCGTAAAATTAAAAGACCGCACTGGTACTGAAAGGGTTAGGTATAATACATATATCTCGGTATCCTATAGCAAGCAAATATCAAACATATAAGTTGATTGAATCTGAGGTGAAGCCATTGATTTCGGGGGCTGATGAGTGATTGGTGCTTCTGAATGCTTGGGTGTTTGTGTTGGTGGGCGAACTGACTGTTATGTGTTCTTCGGTCACCTATTTTTCCTTTCTCGTGTCGATCCTCCCTACCCCTTGTGGGAGTAAGGGCTGGCTACTGACTGACTGACAGACAATAACGTAAATTGATTACAAATGACAATATAATCACTTTACCTGACCTTGTATGGTATTTAACACCTTGAGGATTATGCTGCGTTTTAAGTTTATATTCTGGCTCTCATTAGACGCTTTTATACAGCTTAGGAAGGATCTGTGGGAATGAAGACTATCTCAATAAACCCTCTGACTTCCATACACTCTTTAGATCTGAATATAATCGTCTAAGAATAGCCAGAAAACGGGAAAGAAATGCGCAATCGGATCTTCTATGGGTTTAAGGGGAGGTTTTTAGTTTGTTTCCTACTCCTCCAGCAATCTAAAAATGTCACCCCCTTGACCCCCTTTCAAGATAAATTTGTAAATTTTTCGGTAGAAAAATGTCCCGGCCAAAGGCCGGTTCCTCTTAAATTACAGGCTCGCTATCGCTCGCCAGGATAAAATCGACACCTGAATGGCACGAAAGGTCTTAATATGGGGTGAAAGTTCTTAAAATCGCTAAACTAATGGGGCAAACGTTTTATAATATCAAAAGCAATGGGGCTAAACATGAGGGAGAAAGGGGTCAAGAAAAAAATCCCTCGAGTGGAGATCTCCCCTTAAAGGGATAGTGCTTGTTTTATGGTCTATGTGTGTATTTATTAATATATTTGTCAGTGTCCACGCTAGACCTCCATCAAGCTTAAAAAAAACACCCTCACGATAATGTTTACATTTTTCGTTAGAAGCATAGCCGGTTCCTTTTAAAATTACAGGCTGGCTATCGCTCGCCAGGAAAAAAATGGCACCTAAATGGCACGGAAGGTCTTAATATTGACAAAGAAATGGGGCAAAAGGTCTCAAAATCGCCAAACTAACGGAACGAACGTCTTGAAATATCCAAACTGCTTTGCTAAACATGAGGGAGAAGGGGGTCCATAAAAAGCGACTACCTCCCCTTAATAAAGCGTGGTAGCTCTACACTGCAAACAATCAAAGGTATTGAATGGGTGTGAAAAAGGTATATAATATCATTAGACAAGTTGATCATTATTTACCTTGCTATCATTTAGGGTAATTAGAACAATTTTGTTTGAAACCTTGATTGCATTATTATGTTATCTCCACCAACCAACTTTACTCCTAAACTCGATTCGAACCTAGGATGCTCACACCGAAAATCAACACACTTATGCATTGCACCACGAAGAAGGAATACAAGAAACTTAACATGAAACAATTTTTTTTTTTGCCATATTATCACTTCCAAAGACATAATTTGATCTATAAACCACAAGTTTAGATCTACATATCAAATAATCAAGACTGAAGAAAATGGACTATGCTTTCGTTTGGCACCCTGCTATCATTATATTAGATGGGTATATTACCACCAAGAGAACCTTCATCAAGGTGTATAGATTTGGACACTTTAATTGCCCTTTTCGCGCCCATTATGTCCTACAGAATAATTAATACTGGTTTACTATACCCTATTCCAAGTAAGTATGCCAAACTCTTGAACACATTAACTTCTATAACTAAGAAACGACTTGAGTAATCTGGCTAACATTTCGACCATTTGGATAGGGTCAGCCATTGAATGAAAACTATTTTCTGTAAAACAGATGTTAAGAATATTTCTTTTATTTTACTTGTTTGCCTCCTTTATTATAAAATCATAATTCTATATACTTATAGTAAGTTGTAGTATAGTTTAATATAGTTTAACCCTCTCCGACATATGACGCGATTTTGAGCCTAGTGGGGATACTTTAAAGCCTTTGTTACCATCAGGTGTATTTCGAAACCTTTAGTTTAGTTACTTCAACCTCTGCTGTTGTCTTTGAGTTAGCTGTGGGCAAAAGACTAATTTTGGAGAGGTAATTATAAGAGTGAGAGAACTCTATTTCTTATTGCTAATCAGGCAACCTCTGCGTCATAAATGCGTGAAAGGGTTAATAGTGGGTTAGTGGGACACATAAAGGACACATGAAAAATGTACTGAAGCTCAGTGATAGCGAAAGAACTCGAACAAATGGTTTCAAATTAGATAAATTTCGTTTCAGAAAAGATATAGGCAAATATTGGTTTGGTAACAGAGTTGTAGATGGGTGGAATAGGCTACCGAGTGATATAGTGGGATGAAGAACGATAGGGAGCTTTAAGATACAATTAGATAGGCATATGGACGAGATGGGTTGGGTGTGAGGGGGATCTACCAGGTGTGGGCCAATCGGCGCTCAGCAGACCCCAGTAATCTTGTGTTAATCTCTGACCGTTTTGGTGGGGTCAGTACTCAAGGTATTAGTGAGTTGGGCCTAGTAATTGGGGTTGGGTGTGACAGGGATCTGCCTTGTATGGGCCGATCGGCTTTTTGCAAACTCCCATTTTCTTATGTTCTTATGTTCTTAATATACTGTTCTATACTGAACTGATTACCAACCTGCTTCCCTACGGTAACTTGTTCACCGATGTAACTTAATAACTTCCTTGTTCACCGATGTAACTTAATAACTTCCTTGTTCACCGATGTAACTTAATAACTTTCTGGTGGAGACAAATTATTATGGCCGCGATAGGTTGGTTATAACTTACCGACTCTCACCTTAACCAACCACCAACATCATTATCAGTCTGTTGGTTCAACTTAGTAATTACTGGCCCCGATAATGTCACTCAATATACGCTAATATACGGAATTTGATTTTAAGGGGGGATGGGCGTATTTATTTGGTTTTAAGGGGGGATGGGCGTATTTATTTGGTTTTAAGGGGGGATAGGCGTATTTATTTGGGTTTAAGGGGGGATAGGCGTATTTATTTGGGTTTAAGGGGGGATAGGCGTATTTATTTGGGTTTAAGGGGGGATAGGCGTATTTATTTGATTTTAAGGGGGGATGGGCGTATTTATTTGGATTTAAGGGGGGATGGGCGTATTTATTTGCTCATCATTTTTTTAGCTTCCTTCCTAGGCCTCCATGAAGCTTTAAGATTACACTCACTAGGACCCCTTTCAAGATAAATGTTCCGGCCGAAGGCCGGTTCCTTCTAAAACTACAGGCTCTCTTTCGCTCGCCAGGAACAAGAATCGACACCTAAATGGCACGAAACGTTTTAATATTGACAAATAAATGGGGTGTAAAGTCTTACAATCGCCAAACTAATGGGCCGATCGTCTTAACATCTCAAAACTAATGGGTCTAAACACGAGGGAGAAGGGAGTAACTTGTTTACCTGGTGGACAAATTATTCTGGCAGTGAATGGTTATAACTTAACAACACCGACTACCTTAATAACCAACCACCAACATCATTATCAGTCTGCTGGCTCAACTTTGTGTATTACTGGCCCCGATAATGTCACTCAGTATACGCAAATATGCGCAAATATGCGCAAATATGCGCAAATATACGGAAATCGGTGGTAAATTATGCGTGTGTGTATTATTTTTGTCGTGCCATTTAGGTGTCTATTTTTCTTGCGAGCGATAGCGAGCCTGTAATTTAAGAGGAACCGGCTTTCAGCCGGGACATTTTTCTACCGAAAAATGTACAAATTTATCTTGAAAGGGGGTCTAGGGGGTATAATTTTAAACTTGATGGAGGTCTAGGGAACAAACTAAAGAGCTCCCCTTAAATAACTACCAACATCACTCTCAGTCTGCTGGCTCAACTTTGTATATTACTGCAAATTATAATGTCACTCAATATACGCAAATATACGGGATTTAGTGGTAATTTATACGTGTTTTTTTTTTTTTTTTAAATTCAGACGGACCATTTTCTATACGATTGTTTTTGTTTTATTATTATTTGTTTATTATATTATATTATATTATTATTATTATTATTATTATTATTATTATTTTTTTTTTTAGACGGACCTAGGACATCGTTTTACATTATTTGCCAACACATTTTTCCATTAGTAATTACATTAACTAAAGATAGGCGTTTCGTTCATATTTTCTCATATGTTTATAATTGTCGACCATAATCTTGAATTAGTATTATATATACATGAATATCACGTGAGTTTTTGTTAGTGACAGTTGGAATTAGGTCAAACGTTTATACAAAGACAGTTGTCGAATAAGTGGTGTGTCGCGGCACCCAGTCTATTTCCATCAATAATTGGTATCAGCACTAAGCATTCATTTATCGTTTCCAGTGAGATATACAAACATGTTCCTATCTTTACACACACTATTCAACATCTGACAGACATTAATATACCATACAGAGAGCAAAACGTAATGACAGCGGCGACATCACTTATCTGGCGAACGGTACAGTCGGCCTAATAAGTGATGTCTCGGCACCCATTATGGTCTGATCAATAATTGGTATGATCAGCAATATTTACACATGATTTCTTCTATTTGAGTGAGATATACAAACATGAACCCAAGAGTGAAACGTTACTCTCAAACTTTCTTCTACTCAACAGCTGAGCTCTGGAACTCTCTCCCAGAATCAGTCTTTCCCTCTTCCTATGACTTAAATTGCTTCAAACTCCGTGTGTCCAGGCATTTTGGCTCGAACGTCCCTTGATTTTGGCCCTGTTACTCTTTCAACTATGGGGGAGGCACTCGCTATAGGCAGTTATGCCTTTTGCCTCCCTCAATCACATAGAAAAAAACAAAAATGTACCAACACTTACCCACCATATTCAACATCTGACAGACATTAATACACCACACAGAGAGCAAAAGGTAATGACAGCGGCGACACGACTTATTTGGCCACCTGTACCAGATAGTTCCCTGCCCGACAAATTATGGCAGTAACTATTACCTAAACCAACTCGAGTCATTATCAGTCTGTTCGCTCAACTTAGTAATTACAGCTAAAGATAATGTCACTCAATACACAGTACAAATAAATAAATATATATATATACCGGTATATATATATATATATATATATATATGGTAGAGAGAATGACTAAGAGGGTGTACGAGAGCGAGGTGGAGGGACAGAGAGGGAGAGGTAGACCGAAAGAGAGGTGGAAGGATGGAGTGAGGAAGTATATGAACGAAGGCGGTGCTGGTTGGGGGGAGGGGCGTCGACTGACCGGGGACAGAGGTGCATGGGGGCGGTTCGTTCGTGGCCACCCCTTCGGGGATCACGGCGTCAGGCGATAGATAGATAGAAAGGCCAGAACAACTGTCAAAACACAAAAATACAAATAATTTACCTCACCGCTCGACACACTATTCCCTTGATAACTAAGCAACTACTAATCACTTCACCAACTACCATCGTCATAATTATATGCCTGTTTGTTTAACTTTGTATTGAGATAGTGAGAGGGGGAGAGAGAGTGAGTGAGAGTGAGAGTGTGAGTGAGAGAGAGAGAGAGAGAGAGAGAGAGAGAGAGAGAGAGTACAAAGGAAATCAAGCAACAACAGATCTAGTGACCCTTCTAGGTTGCTTGTCCTCCAAAACACTGAGGATCAAGTGTCCACACAGTGGGTTAGAGTGGGTAAGGGAACATTGGAAAGGGAATTACTGCCCTGGAACTAATGTCCGTGGCAGGATTAGGAAGTTAGTAGGGGACAGAGAGAGAGAGAGTGAGAGAATGAGAGAGAGAGAGAGAGAGAACAAACAATAACCCGTAGAAGATATATTATGCTATAAACATGAGGGAGAAGGAGGTCCATAAAAAGCGACTACCTCCCCTTAAGTGTTCACAGTGTAGTTTGTCAGACAGTTGGACATATTATTATACCCTTGATAACTAATTTAACTACTGGCGTCACTAACTACCATCGTCATATCTGTTGGTTTGTGTAACTTCCTGATGAAAGAGAGAGAGAGAGAGAGACAGAGAGAGAGAGAGAGAGAGAGAGAGAGAGAGAGAGAGTGAGAGTGAGAGAAAGAGAGAGAGAGAGAGTACACATAATAACCTTGTCTGTCTGGTTGACTTGTATCCTGCGGCCGCAAAACTCAGCTTCGACTTTTCTGTTATGGGGGACGTATTACTTTTTTCTGATCTCCCTTCTCCCTCATGTTTAACCCCATTGGTTGTGATATTTCATGATTTTCGCCCCATTAGTTTTGGCGAGTTTAAGACCTTTCGCCCTATTTCTTTGTCAGTATTTAGACCTTTCATGCCAGTTAGGTGTCAATGTTTTCCTGGTGAGCGATAGCGAGCCTGTAATTTAGTAGGAACGGGCCTTCGGCAGGAACAGTATTCTACCGAAAAATGTACAAATTTGTCTCGAAGTGGGGTCTTGAGGGGTGTTCTTTTAAGTTTGCGTTTCCAAGTGTTTACCAATTGATTCGGTAAATCTTTTAAAACCAGTGACCAGGTGGAGAAAGATAAATGTGAAAGTGTTTGAATATGATTTAGATTAATCTTAACATTTGGAAAAGGGAATGCGTTTCTGTTATGCAGGTATATATTGATTTACACTAGTTTGGACGTGAGTATAGCTATAGATATAGATATAGATAGTGTTTTATAATTTACAGAGACACGTGTGAAAGAGAATTGAATGTATATAAGACTTACTGAGATTTTTTTTTTAACGTTTTGAAAGTGGAATAGTTCAGTTTAATGCACTTTTACATTTTTTTTTTTTTTTTTTTTTTAAAGTAATTGTGTGTTTTATGATGATGTGCAGAATATCACACAAGCATAATTATATAATTATAACATGTACGCACACACACACACACTCACACTCACTCACACTCACTCACTCACTCACTCACACACACACACACACACACACACACACACACACACACTCACTCACTCACTCACTCACTCACTCACTCACTCACTCACTCACTCACACTCTCACACTCTCTCCATTTCTCTCTCTCTCACGCACACATACACACACACACATGCATAATACAGACAGCAATGCAAAATATGACTGGGGGAGAGAGAAAAATGACGAGCTTACTGCACTACCAAAAATACCTACGCTACTGGTTATTACTGCATTAATAAGTACAAGGGAGAGAGAGAGAGAGAGAGAGAGAGAGAGAGAGAGAGAGAGAGAGAGAGAGAGAGAGAGAGTACAAAGGAGTACAAAGGAAATCAAGCAACAACAGATCTAATGACCCTTCTAGGTTGCTTGTCCTCCAAAACACTGAGGATCAAGTGTCCAAACAGTGGGTTAGAGTGGGTAAGGGAACATTGGAAAGGGAATTACTGCCCTGGAACTAATGTCCGTGGCAGGATTAGGAAGTTAGTAGGGGACAGATGGGTTAGTAACTGAGGGGGGAATAAAATAAAGTTATTCATTTACAAACGCAGTCAGTCGCGGGTTTGATGCGAGATATTTGTCTAGGCGGAGTTTAAATGAATCAACGGTGATGCAGTCTATAACGTGTGAGTGAGTGAGTGAGTGAGTGAGTGTGTGTGTGTGTGTGTGTGTGTGTGTGTGTGATATTGGGGGGGGGGGGAGGATTTGTGTTTCGTTTAAATATGGAAGAGAGAGAGTGTGAGTAAATATGTGTAATAGGTTTGTAATCAAGGTGCTATCACACGTGCATATTATCTAGCAATTTTCGTTGAACAAGTTTTATTCTCGTACTATTTTGAGGCTCTTGCGCACTGGACTCGGTAACTAGATCGATGGTAGATTATATGTTGGGTAGCTTAATTCTTATGGAATATATATTTTGAAGCTGCCAGACTGCAATTGCAGGTATTTAGTTTGTTCCCTAGACCTCCATCAAGCTTAAAATTACACTCCCTTGAGTCCCTTTCAAGATAAATTTGTACATTTTTCGGTAGGAAAATTTCCCGGCCGAAGGCCGGTTCCTCTTAAATTACAGGCTCGCTATCGCTCGCCAGGATAAAATCGACACCTGAATTGCATGAAAGGTCTTAATATGGGGTGAAAGTTCTTAAAATCGCTAAACTAATGGGGCAAACGTTTTATAATATCAAAAGCAATGGGGCTAAACATGAGGGAGAAAGGGGTCAAGAAAAAAATCCCTCAACTGGAGATCTCCCCTTAAACAATTGAAAAAAAAAAATCAACACTTGAATAGAATGCACCGTCTTTAAGGGGAGGTTTTTAATTTGTTTCCTACTCCTCCAGCAATCTAAAAATGTCGCCCCTTGACCCCCTTTCAAGATAAATTTGTACATTTTTCGGTAGAAAAATGTCCCGGCCGAAGGCCAGGTGCTCCTATATTACAGGCTCGCTATCGCTCGCCAGGAAAAAATCGACTCCTAAATGGCACGAAAGGTCTTAAAATTGACAGAATGGGGCGTAAATTCTTAAAATCGACAAACTAATGGGGCGAACGTCTTGAAATCTCAAAAGCAATGGGGCCAGACATGAGGGAGAAAGGGGTCAAGAAAAAAGTCCCTCAAATGGAAATCTCCCCTTAATGTCGCCAAAATAACGGAGCTAAACCGGGAAAATACACCCAAAAGACGACCCCCCCCCCCCCCCCCCCTCGGAACAAAGAAGGGTTTAAACGCGTATATTTAAATGTTGAAACTAATAATTACGTTTGTTTTTCCCACTGACTAAAAACGGAGAGAGCATGTTAATGGGTAATTTAACACTAACTGTTCCGACCTCTTGTGGGCTATTATGATAGTTTGTTATATTAGTATTGAAGATTTTGCCGTTTTCGAGCTGTTTGAATTTGTCCTCAAAGCTAACAAAACGCCTTCCCAGACTTCTTTCAAATTATGTGAAAATGCCTACAAACTATTTTTGTGAATATTTGCGGCCGTAGGCTGATTTCTTGGCTCGCTGTCGCTCGCCTAGAAGAAAATCGACACCTGAATGGAGTGAAGCGTGATATTATCATCAAACTAATGGAGTGAAACGGTGGAATTCATAAAAGACTCCCCTCGGACCAAATAAAGGCAAACCCCAGGGGGAAAAAAAACAAACTACTGTTTAATAAAAGTATTGAGTCTAATATAGATCGAGTAATGCCGTTTGTTATTCCCCGCGACCGAAAACAGTGAGTGAATGTATGCATGTTGTTGGTTAATGTCCTGCGGTTCGGTTATTAATAATTCTTTCAGTTATTGACAGTTATAAATGAGATTATATTTATATTCTGTTGTGAGAATTTCAGGGATTTTGTTATGTATATTTTGAAATTTGTGTCTCTCTTTTTAATCATGTTGAATTTGTGTTCACATAACAGTATATATATATATATATATATATATATATATATATATATATATATATATATATATATATATATATATATATATATACCCGGTATATATATATATATATATATTTTTTTTTTTTTTTTTTTTAAGCGAATCCTATGTTTTTTCTATTATTCTCTGATAAAACTGCTCATGTAATTCCGACTTTAGCGAAGTATTATACCGGAGTCTAAGTACTGGAGTAAACAACATACAACAATCCATGATATATTATGATAACTTGTAACGGATCCTAGATTAACCCTTTCTGTACCGGCGACGTCTTTTGTGTATTATTCTACCTATATTGAGACGCTTGGTGCAATTTAAGGGCAGATCTCCACTTGAGGGATTTTTTTCTTGACCCCTTTCTCCCTCATGTTTAGCCCCATTGCTTTTGATATTATAAAACGTTTGCCCCATTAGTTTAGCGATTTTAAGAACTTTCATCCCATATTAAGACCTTTCGTGCAATTCAGGTGTCGATTTTATCCTGGCGAGCGATAGCGAGCCTGTATTTTAAGAGGAATCGGCCTTCGGCCGGGACATTTTTCTACCGAAAAATGTACAAATTTATCTTGAAAGGTACTCAAGGGGGTGTAATTTTAAGCTTGATGGAGGTCTAGGGAACACACTAAATACCTCCCCTTAAGGGCAGGTTTTTAGTTTGGTCCGTGGATATCCATCAAGCTTAAGATTACACCCCCTTGAGCCCCTTTCAAGATAAATTTGTACATTTTTCGGTAGAAAAATTTCCCGGCCGAAGGCCGGTTCCTCTTAAATTACAGGCTCGCTATCGCTCGCCAGGATAAAATCGACACCTAAATGGCACGAAAGGTCTTAATATGGAGTGAAAGTTCTTAAAATCGCTAAACTAATGGGGCAAACATTTTATAATATCAAAAGCAATGGGGCTAAACATGAGGGAGAAAGGGGTCAAGAAAACAATCCCTCAAGTGGATATCTCCCCCTAAGATATAATTCGCCGCTAACATTGTGACACCAGTTTTAGCGGTCTAGTATCTGCTGTAAGTTTGTTTTTATTTTTTTTAAACGTACCGGTAACGCTCGCTCGCTCTCGCTCTCTCTCTCTCTCTCTCTCTCTCTCTCTCTCTCTCTCTCTCTCTCTCTCTCTCTCTCTCTCTCATAATTGCGCTCCCCCCGTTCGACTCACTGTCAGAAAAAAATACTTTGTTTTCGTACAGGATTCCCAGCAATTATAGTGATGAGGTGATGATGGTGTGGAGAGAGAGAGAGAGAGAGAGAGAGAGAGATTATACATAGATACACTGGCCACATAGACCTTACGATCCCAGCGTGGTATTACTTAATTCAAGAAGATAGCAACCTCGATAGTATGGGGAAGTGGAAGGAAAGGATAGAAAACATGAGAGAGAGAGAGAGAGAGAGAGAATAACAATAGATAAAATACGAAGAGTGGTTTAACTATCTATCTCCATATCTCCCCCCTCTCCCCCCCTTCCTCCCCCCTCTCCCCCCCCCCCCACCACTAAATATATTAATTAATTTAACTTAGACCATTACGTCATTTCCATCACATTCTGGTTACCGTTAAGGGGAGATCTCCACTTGAGGGATTGTTTTCTTGGCCCCTTTCTCCCTCATGTTTAGCCCCATTGCTTTTGATATTATAAAACGTTTGCCCCATTAGTTTAGCGACTTTAAGAACTTTCATCCCATATTAAGACCTTTCGTGCCATTCAGGTGTCAATTTTATCCTGGCGAGCGATAGCGAGCCTGTAATTTAAGAGGAACCGGCCTTCGGCCGGGACATTTTTCTACTGAAAAATGTACAAATTTATCTTGAAAGGGGGTCAAGGGGGTGAAATTTTTAGATTGCTGGAGGAGTAGGAAACAAACTAAAAACCTCCCCTTAATTAAACTTAGGCCATGACGTAATCTTCATCATATTCCGGTTTCCAGTACACAATTTGCTTCAACTTTTAATCTACTGTCAGGGATCAAAGGGGTAACCACGATCTTAACCCTCTCCGACATATGACGCGATTTTGAGCCTATTGGGGATACTTTAAAGCCTTTGTTACCATCAGGGGTGTTTACAAACCTTTAGTTTAGTTACTTCAACCTCTGCAGTTGTCTTTGAGTTAGCTGTGTTGAGCCTATTGGGGATACTTTAAAGCCTTTGTTACCATCAGGGGTATTTAGAAACCTTTAGTTTAGTTACTTCAACCTCTGCAGTTGTCTTTGAGTTAGCTGTGTTGAGCCTATTGGGGATACTTTAAAGCCTTTATTACCATCAGGGGTGTTTAGAAACCTTTAGTTTAGTTACTTCAACCTCTGCAGTTGTCTTTGAGTTAGCTGTGTTGAGGCTATTGGGGATACTTTAAAGCCTTTGTTACCATCAGGGGTGTTTAGAAACCTTTAGTTTAGTTACTTCAACCTCTGCAGTTGTCTTTGAGTTAGCTGTGTTGAGCCTATTGGGGATACTTTAAAGCCTTTGTTACCATCAGGGGTGTTTAGAAACATTTAGTTTAGTTACTTCAACCTCTGCAGTTGTCTTTGAGTTAGCTGTGTTGAGCCTATTGGGGATACTTTAAAGCCTTTGTTACCATTCAGGGGTGTTTAGAAACCTTTAGTTTAGTTACTTCAACCTCTGCAGTTGTCTTTGAGTTAGCTGTGTTGAGCCTATTGGGGATACTTTAAAGCCTTTGTTACCATCAGGGGTATTTAGAAACCTTTAGTTTAGTTACTTCAACCTCTGCAGTTGTCTTTGATTAAGCTGTGTTGGGCCTATTGGGGATACTTTAAAGCCTTTGTTACCATCAGGGGTATTTAGAAACCTTTAGTACTGTTTAGTTACTTCAACCTCTGCAGTTGTCTTTGAGTTAGCTGTGTTGAGCCTATTGGGGATACTTTAAAGCCTTTGTTACCATCAGGGGTATTTAGAAACCTTTAGTTTAGTTACTTCAACCTCTGCCGTTGTCTTTGAGTTAGCTGTGTTGAGCCTATGGGGGATACTTTAAAGCCTTTGTTACCATCAGGGGTATTTAGAAACCTTTAGTTTAGTTACTTCAACCTCTGCAGTTGTCTTTGAGTTAGCTGTGTTGAGCCTATTGGGGATACTTTAAAGCCTTTGTTACCATCAGGGGTATTTAGAAACCTTTAGTTTAGTTACTTCAACCTCTGCAGTTGTCCTTGAGTTAGCTGTGGGCAGAACACTAATTTTGGAGAGGTAATTATAAGAGTGAGAGAACTCTATTTCTTATTGCTAATCTGGCAACCTCTGCGTCATAAATGCGTGAAAGGGTTTATAAATCCACTGAATAACACAGGTCCTTCTAAAGCTGTCATGGTTTTAAATATAAAGGAGTTAACTATCTATTAACCTCCCTCTTCCCCCCCCCCCCTTTTCTGGCGCCCCTCCTCCCTCCCATCCCATCACTAAGCAAGCCCGTTGTCTATAGTAGCCATCTACATATTAATCAAGGGGGGATCTTTGTATTTCTATATATATTTATTTATTAAATTTGATTTATATATTTTTGTTCTTCGTAGTTTCCTCCCTAGACCTCCATCAAGCTTAACAAATACCCCAAACACTCCTGTTCGAGATAAATTTGAGCATTTTTCGGTAGAAAAATTTCCCGGCCAAAGGCCGGTTCCCCCTAAATTGCAAGTTCACTATCGCTCGCCAGGAATAAAAGTGTCTAATTTAACAAGAAAAACAGATACAAAGGTGTCATGGTGTTGAAAGGGTTAACTATCTATTAATATCCCCCCCCCCCCCCGTTCCCTTCCCGGCGCCCCTCCTCCCATCCCATCACTAAGCAAGCCCTTTGTTTATAGTAGCCATTTACATATTCATTAATTAAACTTAGGCCAACTATGTGTGAGAACGATCTGATAGTTTAAGGCCTGCTGGGGGATTGACCTAACTCTCTCTCTCTCTCTCTCTCTCTCTCTCTCTCTCTCTCTCGCTCGCTCTCTCTCTCTCGCTCGCTCTCTCTCTCTCTCGCTCTCTCTCTCTCTCTCTCTCTCTCTCTCTCTCTCTCTCTCTCTCTCTCTCTCTCTCTCTCTCTCTCTCTCTCTCTCTCTCTCTCTCTCTCCCTCTCTCTCACTCACTCACTCACTCACTCACTCACTCACTCACTCACTCACTCACTCACTCACTCACTCACTCACTCACTCACTCACTCCCTCTCTCTCTCTCTCGCTCTATTTATCTATCTATACAGTTTACAAAACTTTTTTTCTCTATCTCTCACTCTCTCTCCCTTTCTGTCTCTCTCTCACTCTATCTATCTATCTACCTACCTACCTATTCAGCACCGGTATATATAATGTATATATTAATCTATTTATCTCTACCGGTATATCTTATCAGCCTAACTCTCTATAACACAAACAATTTACATAACCACTAATTAAACTTGAGCCAACTATGCGAGGACGGACCTGATAGTTTAAAGCCTGTTTGGGAATGACAGAGGACCGTACTGGGTAATTATTTTCACTTTGATAATTATTTTCACTTTGATAATTATTTTCACTTTGATAATTATTTTCACTTTGATAATTATTTTCATTTTGATAATTATTTTCATTTTGATAATTATTTTCATTTTGATAATTATTTTCATTTTGATAATTATTTTCACTTTGATAATTATTTCGGCGGTTTTACGTTGTAGCCTATGCGGATAATTTTTATGAAATGTTTGGATTTATTTGTTGGTTAAGATGGATTATTTTGTAAAGTGCTACGAGTTGTGTTTGTTTAATATATAAATTGGTCATACGATTATATTTGTAGTTTTGCTTTAATATATATATATATATATATATATATATATATATATATATATATACAGTATATATATATAATTTGTATATTTATCTGCGTTATTTTAGGATGAACATGTACTTTTTGTGAAATGCTGGTATTAATTATATATCTTTCTCTCTCTCTCTCTCTCCCTCTCTCTCTCTCTCTCTCTCTCTCTCTCTCTCTCTCTCTCTGCACCCTCGCCTTCTGCACTATCTCCAATCTCTCTCTCTCTCTCTCTCTCTCTCTCTCTCTCCCTAGGCTGGGGGATTAGGGATTTACACGCATTATTTATCAAACTATTGGATTAAAGACTTTGTTGGAATTATTTGTGGAGTGTTTTGGAAAGAGTTATATTGTGTTAATTAGATGGTTTGTTGCGTTTGTTTTTATGTTTTGTTTGTTTGATATTTATATATTTAGTGATTTATCTATTCATGTACATATTTTATTATTAATTGTTTATATATATATATATATATATATATATGTGTTATTTGTGTAAATAAATCGGGTTTTTTTACCCACACCTACAATTATCACCATCACTATCAACACCACTTTTCACCACCACACTTACCACGCATCACCATCAACACTACTAAGACGACAACACAACACCAATTCTACCACCATCACTATCAACACCACTACCATCATAACACTAATTCACCACCATGATTACCACACATCACCATCAACACCACAACCGCTACTAAGACCACAACACCATCACCACCATAATAACAAGGGTACACAGACTCACCCTTACTGTATTATACACTCAGTTGCTGGTGAACTACATTATATTAACACTATCAACAACACTACTACAACAACACTACCATCATCACCACTAACACTACTACCATCAACACTACCACTAACAATAACACCACCACCACTACTAACACCACAACCACCCCTACAATCCCCTCCATCACCATCACCACTACCATCATCACCACTAACACTACTACCATTAACACCACCACTACCATCAACACTACCACTAACAATAACAACACCACCACCACCACCACTACTACTACTACTAACACCACAACCACCCCTAGAATCCCCTCCATCACCATCACCACTATCATCATCACCACTAACACTATTACCATTAACACCACCACTACCATCAACACTACCACTAACCATAAACAACACCACCACCACCACCACGACCACCACTATACTCCTACTAACACACCAACAACCAACCTAGAATCCCCTTCACATCACCGTCACACTATCATCATCACCACTACCATCATCACCACCATCATCATCACCCACCACCACCACTATCAC